>OX030964.1:5824996-5847496 GCA_943735955.1 Piscicola geometra
GAGGGTGATGATGGGGGGGGGTGAGGGTGATGAGGGTGGTGAGGGTGATGATGGGGGGGGTGGATGGTGGTGGTGAGGGTGATGATGGGGGGGGGGGTGAGGGTGATGAGGGTGGTGAGGGTGATGATGGGAGGGGGGGGTGATGGTGGTGGTGAGGGTGATGAGGCTGGTGGTGATGGTGATGAGGGGGTGAGGGTGGTGAGAGGGATGAGAGTGGTGATGGTGGTGGTGGTAAGGGTGGTGAGGGTGGTGAGGGATGAGAGTGGTGATGGTGGTGGTGGTAAGGGTGGTGAGGGTGGTGAGGGAGAGGGTGGTGAGGGTGATGATGGTGATGATGGTGAGGTGGTGAGGGTGGTGAGGGTGATGATGGTGAGGTGGTGAAGGTGGTGATAGTGAGGGTGGTGAGGATAGTGAGGGTGGTGAGGGAGAGGGTGGTGAGAGTGGTGAGGGGATGAGGGTGATGATGGTGAGGGTGATGAGGGTGGTGATGGAGAGGGTGGTGAAGGGGTTATGGTAAGGCTGGGTAGAAGAAAGCAAGATGATCTGATGGAGGTAAAGGGAAAGGGAAGAATATAAGTCAAAAAGTAGAACAAGTGAAAATAAAAAAGGGGCGTTAAAGCAAAACTTCTTGCCCAACTTTTAGTGATTCTTTTTTTATCAAGTATGTGTGAACGGGTAGCCGAGTCTGCAACGACTCTCGGCTTGACCAACAATGAAAGGTCCTAGGTTCAAATGCAACCAATGCCCTAGTAACCCAAAGGCGCAAATGAAAATATGCAGCCTAAGTGGCCTGGAAGCCCGTTCGGGTTATACGCCACTATAAAAATGCTCGTCATTATTATTATATTATTATCAAGTACAATAATTTCAACAACAATAGTAACAACAACAATAATTATTATTATTATTATCAGTATAACTATTAGTATAATTAGCAAGCACAACAACACCACAAGTACAACAACACCACAAGTACAACAACACCACAAGTACAACAACACTACAAGTACAACAACACCACAAGTACAACAACACCACAAGTACAACAAGACCACAAGTACAACAACACCACAAGTACAACAACACCACAAGTACAACAACACTACAAGTACAACAACACCACAAGTACAACAACACCACAAGTACAACAAGACCACAAGTACAACAACACCACAAGTACAACAACACCACAAGTACAACAACACCACAACAACATCACAAGTACAACAACAGCACAACAACAACACACCGAGTATCTTGATGACTTGACCAAGCTCGCTCGCAGAGATCAAGCCGTTGCCGTCCTTGTCGAAGAGTTGGAACGCCTCTTTGAGTTCTGTGGGGGAGGGGTGAGGGATGAGGGAGGGGGATGGGGGATGGGAGAAGGAGATGGGGAAGAGGAGGAAGGGGGATTAGGGAAGGGGTGTTGGATGGGGGAAGGGGGGGGGTGAGGGAAGAAGTGCATGGTGGTGCAAACAAGAAGCAATCCCACAGCTTTAAAAGTCTTCTCTAAACTTCAACAACCTTTCAATTTCTCTTCTTCCTGTAGAAAAAATAATATAATATAATAATAATAAATGAATTTATAATATAATTTTTTACAATTTAATAATTAAATTCATTTAAATGATTTTCAAAACAGAAAGATTCGAAAACGTATGTGTGTCGTAATTGGTGCTTGAAACTGTAGCTGTAAATACAAGGAACTCACGGTTGCAAGAGTTACCGTGGCATCAGTCGTGTTGTTATTTGTATTATTGAGTTTTTTGCTGTTATTAGTAGTAGTATCATTGTTATTACTATTACTATTAGTATCATTATTACTATTGTTTTCGTTTTTATTATGCATATTTTTATTATTATTGTCGTTATTAGTGTTGGTGTCGTCTGCATTCATCCCGTAAGACTTGATGATTTTGCCGAGTCTCAAAGCTCTGCTGCCTTTCGCCTTCTTTTTCCTGGAGCTTTCATCCATTTCATAGATCCACGGGAGGCTTTTTGAATCAAAACCTCTTGAAAATCAAACGTTTTAATGAGTTTTTTTACTCCTATAATAGTTCATTACTTTTTTTCATTATATAGAGTTTTAGTTTTTTAATTAAAAATGATTTTTAATCAATTACGTAATTCATCAACACTTTTTCTTTTTTCCAACCATCCATCAATCTTTCTTAGTCGCTGCAACCACCCATCATCAAAGACATAGCAAGTTTTCCACCTATATATGACGGTGTTTGTGTGTGTGTGTGTGTGTGTGTGTGTGTGTGTGTGTGTGTGAGTGTGTGTGTGTGTGTGTGTGTGTGTGTGTGTGTGTGTGTGTGTGTGTGTGTGTGTGTGTGTGTGTGTGTGTGTGTGTGTGTGTGTGTGTGTGTGTGTGTGTGTGTATGTGTGTGTGTGAATGCGTATGGTATGGGAGTGTGAGTTTGTATTAATTACAAAATAGTATCAATAAAGTATACAACTTTTTTCATTTTCTTATGAATTGCTAAAAAACTCATGCAAAAAATGGAATTCTAACAAAAGATGCTAAACGTTTTTTCCAATAAAAACTTACATACCGGTGGAATTTTGAAATATGTTTTTCAAGTTCTACTTAATTTTTATAGAAACCCATTTTAAAAGTATATTTTTGTTTTTAACTAAAGTTTCTACTTGAGTTTTTATAAAAAAAACTATTTTGAAATGTTATTTTAGTTTTTCTTGTCATCAATAAAACAAATAATTGTTATATCTTTCGTTTCACTTGGCCTATTAAAAAAATAATATAGTTCTAATAACAAGAGAATAATAAAAAAATAATAAGGATATCAACAATAACAATGGTGATCATAAAAATAATATTTAGGTACTAATACAAGGTGATTTTTTTTCATCATTAACATTACCATCTTTCATATCATCATCATCATCCTCTTCATAATCACCACCACCATCACCATCACCTCATCTTCATCATCACTACCACCATCAATCTAATCATCATCGTCGTCATCATCACCTTCATCATTATCAAGGATATTAGAATATGCTTCCCCACTGCATCAAGACGCTTGTCATTAGAGCATGCCAGCCTACACCTGCTCCCTTCCTTCCCCTCCCCAGGTGTCACCAACCAAACACACACACACACACAAACACGCATACACACAGGCACACTTACATACACCCGCACTCACACAAACACATCTACATTCACTAACGACCTAGAAAAACCTTGGAATCGACGATATGTCAAAGCGAAGACTTAAAACATCATTTTAAATACACTCACAAGCACAAATAGGCACATTAACTTCTTTATTATTTTTCAAAGATATATATAATTCATAAATAATTTTTTAATAACGAAAATGCATGAAAGATGAGACAAAAACACAATTTTCTATTATATGAAATAATACATTTTTATTAACGACCAAAATTCGAAAAATAATATTTTTTCAAAAGACGCAGAAGTGAGTTAAAGGTATTTAAGATGACGAGGTAGGCAGGTAGGTAGGTATAAGATGGGGTATGTGTGCTGGCAGATGGGTGATTGATTGGAATTTAATTAGCCACGCCCCAGACTAATCATGATGACGATGGTGGTTATGATGATGATGATGATGACCTAGATTTATATTAAGATTTAAAACTTTTCCAAAGATGTGAATGATGAGAATTATTATTTTTTCTCTTTGAAGTTTTTCAAGCTACAAAAACTTATTCGAGAAAAATAATCATCATTTTTATTTTTAAAACACCATCTTCAAATCTGTCACTATTATTCTTATTATTCTTATTTAAAACTACTACTACTACAATCATGACGCCGTCATACAGGATAGTCATCAGGAACATCGAAGGGTAGACGGTGGCTTGAGGGCAGTAGATTCATGAAGGTCAGGAACCTGTGAAGGTCAAGTTTGGTTTTATTGGAGAACACTTTAAGAATGTCATCATCACCATCTAAAGAATTGAACACAAAATAAATATGAAGTTAAATTCATATATGACAACAGGTCTGAGACTCAAAACCGGGTATTAGGAAAAAAATCGCTAAGTGCGTATTTTAGGCTAAGTGCGTATTTTAGATTAAGTGCGTATTTTAGATTAAGTGCGTATTTTAGATTAAGTGCGTATTTTAGATTAAGTGTTCTTTGCATCAAAAAAGATGAATAACTAAATCAATTTGTTGGCTAAATCTATTGCATCTTTTCAAACTTCTTTTTTTTCTTTCTTCCACCCTTCCCCAAATAAGAAGATAAAGACAGACCTATGGTTGAGGAGGGGGTTGTGGTGGAGGTGGAGGGAGGAGTGGAAGCAGCCGAGTGGATGAGGGAGGCAGAAGAAAAGTCTGGAAATCCTAGAGTGGAGGAGTGCCATGCCACACCTTTGGGAGGGAGGAGAGAGAGGGGAGAGAGGGTGAGTGAATAGAGGGAGAGTGGAGAGAGGGTGAGTAAATAGAGAGACAGTGGAAGGATGAAGAGAGAGGGGGAGAGAGGGTGAGTAAATAGAGGGAGAGTGGAAGGATGAAGAGAGAGGGGGAGAGAGGGTGAGTAAATAGAGGGAGAGTGGAAGGGTGAAGAGAGAGGGGGAGAGAGGGTGAGTGAATAGAGGGAGAGTGGAGAGAGGGTGAGTAAATAGAGAGACAGTGGAAGGATGAAGAGAGAGGGGGAGAGAGGGTGAGTAAATAGAGGGAGAGTGGAAGGATGAAGAGAGAGGGGGAGAGAGGGTGAGTAAATAGAGGGAGAGTGGAAGGATGAAGAGAGAGGGGGAGAGAGGGTGAGTAAATAGAGGGAGAGTGGAAGGATGAAGAGAGAGGGGGAGAGAGGGTGAGTGAATAGAGGGAGAGTGGAGAGAGGGTGAGTAAATAGAGAGACAGTGGAAGGATGAAGAGAGAGGGGGAGAGAGGGTGAGTAAATAGAGGGAGAGTGGAAGGATGAAGAGAGAGTGGAGAGAGGGTGAGTAAATAGAGAGACAGTGGAAGGATGAAGAGAGAGGGGGAGAGAGGGTGAGTGAATAGAGGGAGAGTGGAAGGGTGAAGAGAGAGGGGGGGAGAGAGGGTGAGTAAATAGAGGGAGAGTGGAAGGATGAAGAGAGAGGGGGAGAGAGGGTGAGTGAATAGAGGGAGAGTGGAAGGATGAAGAGAGAGGGGGAGAGAGGGTGAGTAAATAGAGAGACAGTGGAAGGATGAAGAGAGAGGGGGGAGAGAGAGGGTGAGTAAATAGAGGGAGAGTGGAAGGATGAAGAGAGAGGGGGAGAGAGGGTGAGTAAATAGAGGGAGAGTGGAAGGATGAAGAGAGAGGGGGAGAGGAGGGTGAGTGAATAGAGGGAGAGTGGAAGGGTGAAGAGAGAGGGGGAGAGAGGGTGAGTAAATAGAGGGAGAGTGGAAGGATGAAGAGAGAGGGGAGAGAGGGTGAGTGAATAGAGGGAGAGTGGAAGGATGAAGAGAGAGGGGGAGAGAGGGTGAGTAAAATAGAGAGACAGTGGAAGGATGAAGAGAGAGGGGGAGAGAGGGTGAGTAAATAGAGGGAGAGTGGAAGGATGAAGAGAGAGGGGGAGAGAGGGTGAGTAAATAGAGGGGAGAGTGAAGGGTGAAGAGAGAGGGGGAGAGAGGGTGAGTAAATAGAGGGAGAGTGGGAAGGATGAAGAGAGAGGGGGAGAGAGGGTGAGTAAATAGAGGGAGAGTGGAAGGATGAAGAGAGAGGGGGAGAGAGGGTGAGTAAATAGAGGGAGAGTGGAAGGATGAAGAGAGAGGGGGAGAGAGGGTGAGTAATAGAGGGAGGAGTGGAAGGATGAAGAGAGAGGGGGAGAGAGGGTGAGTAAATAGAGGGAGAGTGGAAGGGTGAAGAGAGAGGGGGAGAGAGGGTGAGTAAATAGAGGGAGAGTGGAAGGATGAAGAGAGAGGGGGAGAGAGGGTGAGTAAATAGAGGGACAGTGGAAGGATGAAGAGAGAGGGGGAGAGAGGGTGAGTAAATAGAGAGACAGTGGAAGGATGAAGAGAGAGGGGGAGAGAGGGTGAGTAAATAGAGGGAGAGTGGAAGGGGTGAAGAGAGAGGGGGAGAGAGGGTGAGTAAATAGAGGGAGAGTGGAGAGAGGGTGAGTAAATAGAGGGGACAGTGGAAGGATGAAGAGAGAGGGGGAGAGAGGGTGAGTAAATAGAGGGAGAGTGGAAGGGTGAAGAGAGAGGGGGGAGAGAGGGTGAGTAAATAGAGGGAGAGTGGAAGGATGAAGAGAGAGGGGGAGAGAGGGTGAGTAAATAGAGGGACAGTGGAAGGATGAAGAGAGAGGGGGAGAGAGGGTGAGTAAATAGAGGAGAGTGGGAAGGATGAAGAGAGAGGGGGAGAGAGGGTGAGTAAATAGAGGGAGAGTGGAAGGATGAAGAGAGAGGGGGAGAGAGGGTGAGTAAATAGAGAGACAGTGGAAGGATGAAGAGAGAGGGGGAGAGAGGGGTGAGTAAATAGAGGGAGAGTGGAAGGATGAAGAGAGAGGGGGAGAGAGGGTGAGTAATAGAGGGAGAGTGGAAGGATGAAGAGAGAGGGGGAGAGAGGGTGAGTAAATAGAGGGAGAGTGGAAGGATGAAGAGAGAGGGGGAGAGAGGGTGAGTAAATAGAGGGAGAGTGGAAGGATGAAGAGAGAGGGGGAGAGAGGGTGAGTAAATAGAGGGACAGTGGAAGGATGAAGAGAGAGGGGGAGAGAGGGTGAGTAAATAGAGGGAGGTGGAAGGATGAAGAGAGAGGGGGAGAGAGGGTGAGTAAATAGAGGGAGAGTGGAAGGATGAAGAGAGAGGGGGAGAGAGGGTGAGTAAATAGAGGAGAGAGTGGAAGGATGAAGAGAGAGGGGAGAGAGGGTGAGTAAATAGAGGGAGAGTGGAAGGATGAAGAGAGAGGGGGAGAGAGGGTGAGTAAATAGAGGGAGAGTGGAAGGATGAAGAGAGAGGGGGAGAGAGGGTGAGTAAATAGAGGGAGAGTGGAAGGATGAAGAGAGAGGGGGAGAGAGGGTGAGTAAATAGAGGGAGAGTGGAAGGATGAAGAGAGAGGGGGAGAGAGGGTGAGTAAATAGAGGGAGAGTGGAAGGATGAAGAGAGAGGGGGAGAGAGGGTGAGTAAATAGAGGGAGAGTGGAAGGATGAAGAGAGAGGGGGAGAGAGGGTGAGTAAATAGAGGGAAGAGTGGAAGGATGAAGAGAGAGGGGGAGAGAGGGTGAGTAAATAGAGGGAGAGTGGAAGGATGAAGAGAGAGGGGGGAGAGAGGGTGAGTAAATAGAGGGAGAGTGGAAGGATGAAGAGAGAGGGGGAGAGAGGGTGAGTAAATAGAGAGATGAAGAGAGAGGGGGAGAGAGGGTGAGTAAATAGAGGGAGAGTGGAAGGGTGAAGAGAGAGGGGGAGAGAGGGTGAGTAAATAGAGGGAGAGTGGAAGGATGAAGAGAGAGGGGGAGAGAGGGTGAGTAAATAGAGGGAGAGTGGAAGGATGAAGAGAGAGGGGGAGAGAGGGTGAGTGAATAGAGGGAGAGTGGAAGGGTGAAGAGAGAGGGGGAGAGAGGGTGAGTAAATAGAGGGAGAGTGGAAGGATGAAGAGAGAGGGGGAGAGAGGGTGAGTAAATAGAGGGAGAGTGGAAGGATGAAGAGAGAGGGGGAGAGAGGGTGAGTAAATAGAGGGAGAGTGGAGAGAGGGTGAAGAGAGAGGGGGAGAGAGGGTGAGTAAATAGAGGGAGAGTGGAAGGATGAAGAGAGAGGGGGAGAGAGGGTGAGTAAATAGAGGGAGAGTGGAAGGGTGAAGAGAGAGTAAAGAGAGAATGAGAGGATGGAAAGAAGGTAAAGGAAGGTGAGTGGGTGGAGGAAGGTGAGTAGATGGAAAGAGGGTGGATATAGGAAAGAGATTGAGCAAAATGCGTGAAGTAAATTGGAACAAAGAAAATAAAACTAGAAAAAATCTCAAATAATATCTCAAAAGTTAATTTATACTATAAAAAACAATTAAAATGACGACTTAAAGGCTGCAACGGCAGAAAAAACAGTAAAATATTTTTATTATTATTATTATTATCATTAATATTTATTATTGTTATTATGAAGAACAACTCAAAGGAACTGACATGACGCAAGGTTCGTGAGTCAGGAAGGCATCATAACCAGTACACAAGTACCCGTCTGAGGAATCTGCCGCATTCATATAGCGTGTAATTATATTCATTTTTACTATATAACATCTTTATTATATATTATCTTTATTATGTATTATCTTTATTATATAATATCTTTATTATATAGTATCTTTAATATATATTATCTTTATTATATATTATTTTTATTATATATTATCTTTATTATATAGTATCTTTATTATATATTATATTTTTTCTATTAATTATGCATTTCGTAAGAGTTTGAAAACATATTTATTTGACAAATTTATTAAAGAGCGCTCTCGATGTAATAAAAAGCACTATATAAATATACTTGAAAAATTAATTGTAAATAAAATTATTTTTTTAAGGGATTAAATTATTAGAATGAGACCTTTAGTCGTTCCAACTTGGGTCATGGCGACCTGCTCAACGGCCAAGATGGCGGCATGCTTGAGGGGGTGCTGGTGCCTCTGGTCATGTGACCTCGCCACCACTGCTCCCTTCTTCCTGTCTACTATCACACATCCTATACGGCATGATGACGATGTCTGTGGTGGTGGTGGTAGTGATGATGATGTCTGCGGTGGTAATGATGATGATAGTGGTGATGGTGGTGTTGGTGATGATGTCTATGGTAGTGGTGATGATGGTGATGATGATGTTGTGATCGTGGTGCTTATGGTGATGGTAATGATGTTTGTGGTGATGATGTTTTTAATGGTAATGATGATGATGATGTTTGTGAATGTAGAGGTGACGATGATTTTTGTGGATGTGGTGGTGATGATGAAAATGGAAGTGATAAGATAAAGAACATATTAGTGTGCATACTCATACTGATGATGTTTATAGTTTAAAAGAAAATGATGACGGTGATGATAATGATGAATGAAATGATGATGGCGGTGATAATGATACTGATGAAAGAAATGATGGTGATGATAATGATACAACCTGGTCAAAAGCTTCTTGCATGGAGGCCATTAGATGCACCATCTCTCTCTCTAGCACACTGCCACTCACCAAAGATGCCATGCTGGAAAGGGTAATAAAAAATTAGTATAAAATTGTAAATTTTATTTGTGATTATCTTTTTAAAGGTTAAATAATGAGTTATACAAATTTGGATATTTAAATAAACTAAGGATGTCATGGCAAATAATTTAAAAAATATTTTTTGCGATTATTTCTTTAAAGCTTAACTTATTAGTTATAAAAATGTAAACATTAAAAAGTTACTAAGTATTCAACAAAAAGAAACCTACTGCTTATCTTCATGGAATGAAGTAGGCCAATGGGAAGAGGTCTTTTCAAATTGCTGTCGTGTGATTGGCTGGCGAGATGGTACTTGTATTATATAAGGCTCACTTAGACTGGAAAAATTGAAATTATCGAGGTTCTTTTTAGTAATTTTTCTTTTTTTCGGTTTTTCTTTTTTGTTTTTACAATTCAATTTTGTAAACTTGTTATCATCATTGCTGTAATGATCATTATCATCAGACATATAGGCAGCCACAGCATCACTATCACCACCATCATGATCATGATCAACACCTGCATCATCATCATCATTGACTACATCATCAGGCTTTTTAACAGACAAACTTGCAAATAATTGTAGCTTTGTAAGAGGGAATCTTGAAGATGATTGTGGTGGTGATGATTGTGATGATGATGGTTGTGATAATGATGGCTGTGATGGTGATGGTTGTGATGGTTGTGATAATGATGGTTGTGATGGTGATGGTTGTGATGGTGATGATGATGGTTGAAATAATGATGATGGTTGTGATGATGTTGGCTGTAAAGATGATGATTTTGATGGTGATGGTTGTAATGATAATGGTGGTTGTAATGATGATGGTGGTGGTGATGATGATGATGCTAGATTCTTTTTGAGACTTGACTCAAGACAGATGATAACTTCAAATGCTGAAGTGGGCAATAACATGGTTTTGATTATGATCAATTAAATATTTATGGTAATGATGATCAATTACATGGTTATGATGATGATTAGATCATTACCACCTCCTTGCTTCCTCCTGCTGGGTCTGATCCTTTTGAGGAAGGAGAAGGAGGAGGGCATGGAGTGGTGGGAAGTGAGGTACCTCATCACTGTGGAACAGTCTGTCTTGCAGGCTATTTCACAGACCACTGCTGGCACTGTGAAGGTATAAAACGAGATATAATTTTAATTTTAAAAAATAGAATTTAGCAATTATATTTATTTGAAAAAAGTATATATCTATGCCATAGATTCTATCGTAACCTGTGGTGATGTCAGCTGTCACATCCTCTGACAACACACACACAGGCTTCCAAGCTTCGGGGTCTGTGAATGTTTTAAAATTAAATTTGCAAAAAATTAAGAAAATGGAAAATTGAATAAATAAATGAAATTTATTTTAAATATTAACCTAACTTGCTTTTTTTGATCGATTCCATAAACTATTTTAAAATATCTGAATTATCACTCTATCAAGAATTTGTGTAAAACAAAAAAAAATCTTTACTAAAATTTAATTTATAATTAAAACCAAAACTGCTGTAAACTGCTTGATTTTTATTTAAAAGATTAATTTTTCAAGCTCCTTCAATTGATTGCTCTATGGTACAGTGGGAAAGTTTTAGAATCGTTCAAATTAATTATTCTTTAAGGCGTCTTTAAATTATACCTAAAACTATTTATTTTGGTCAAAAAGTATTTTTTAAATTTATGTAAAATGCCAAAAAAGACTGCAGTTAGCACCGTGAATTCTGGTGCTGCAACCGTAAGAGTAACACGATCTCGGCTTTTAGTAGAGAGCAATGAAGAAGCAAATGATACAACTAAAATTTATATTAAAAAATCTCAAGATAAAAACGAAAGTAAAAAAGACTTAATGAAAGAGACACAAAATAAGACGACGGAGAAAAGACAGTTTGGAAGGAACATTCAAAACCTGAATGCTGCTTCAAGAAAAAACAAGCAAGTTGGTAAAACAGCAAAAAACATAACAGAAATCACAAGCAATGATGCTCTTAGCAGCACCTCATGCATATCCATTCACACACAACACTTATCAGCATCTACACCAATTCCTCTACCTTCCAAACTTCGCCGTATCATGAAAACGCTTCCTCAAAAGACAGACAGCATTCTCATTGAGAAAAAGAACACCAAAGAGGGTCTTAAAGGCCTCAAACTGGACTCTCCGGAGTTCAGTGACATCATTTCTCCTGTTGTGTCTGCTGGGCCACATCGGCAAGTGGTGCTTCTGAAAGCTGGTGATAATGACAAGACATTGACACTTTCTTGTTCCGGTGATGGTGTGGTGAATGAGGAAGAGAAGGCACTAGATGCTCATAAAATGGCTAATAAAAATGAAAAAACTAGAAAAAATGCTCAGCGGACCATATCAAAAGTTCCAATTGAGAATAGTCAACACAGTGATGAGAAACAAAATCAAAATGATAGTTTCACTGTAACTGAAAAATGTGATATCAATAGTACAGATGGAGATAAAACCAAAGAATGCAAGGTTGTTGAGGGTGGCAGTGAGGATACAAGAGAGAGTGGGAGTGGGGATAAAGTGGAAAGAGGAAGTGAGGATAAAAAGGGGAAGGGTGGACAGAGGCGCTCTAGCGGGGGCACTCCAGTGGACTTCAAGAAGCTGCTGCAGAGGTACATCCAGGTGGCGAGTGCCTCGGAGGGAAAGAGGAGGAGGGAGGTCGAGGAGGAGAGGAAGAAGAGGCATGATGAAGCAATGAAGGAGGTGAAGGATGCGAGTATAAGGAAGATAAATTTTGATGAAGAAAACTTGGAGGAGGAGGAAGTTGTGCATTCGAATGAGGTGAGTCTTGAAGAGAAGAAGGTGGTGGTGGTGGGAGAGGAGAGGGAGGTGGGAGAGGAGAAGGAGGCTAAAAAGAAGGAGGTGGGAAAGAAGGAGAAGGTGGGGAAGGAGGTTTACAAAATGTCAGTGTCGACCAACAGCAGTTCGAGCATCCACCTCTTCGAGACTGACACTCCTTCCCTGCCAAACGGCAAAAAGGGCAAGAATGCAAAAGTTCTAGGAGCAGCTCCTAACCGAAGGGAGACCAAAAAGGTGGGAAAGGCTGTTAAGCGGAGGGGCTCAGAGAGAGTGTTTGTCGATAAGGAGAGAGAAGTGAAAAAAGAGAAAAAAAAGAAAGATGCTTTGTTGAGGGCTGCTGACTTTGAGGAAGATGAGGATGATGATGTGTTTGATGCTGATTGGGAGGAGGAGGAGAAAGAGGATGCAACGCCGGTGCTCAAGAAAACTAAAAAGATTGCCAAAAAAAAGAATCCGCAGAAACAGGTTTCGAATGTTTTGCGCTACATAATTTCAATGTATTTACACATCACTGTAGCATCATTATCATTATGTTATTTGTTATGTTATCATCATCATCACCACTGAAACCACCATACAATTATTAATCACAAGCAGACTAGCAAGAGGGATGGAGGGAAGAAGGAGATGGAGAGAAAGGAAGTGAAGGGGAGAAAGGTGGATGAGGTCACGTGGTCATTGAAAACCCTCGAAAGGATGAAAGAACTGGATGATATTGATAAGAACTATGAGTTGCTCGTTGAGTAGTGATGATGATGATGATCTATTGCTAGTCTTGATGATGATTAACACTTCTTTATAGTTCTCACTTTACAATTTAACGTGATATTCTCATTATTTTCTATGAATTACCTTAAATATTTCTTACAAATATTTTTTTAATATGTGAAAATCTTTTTATTAATCTCTGTACGTAAGCACCAACACAACAGTTCCAGCAATAAATGTTATCAACGTTATCGTTTATTATCAATGTATTCTTAAAGGTTTCTCTTCAATTTTGAAAAATAATTATTCTCATCTGTTTATATTACTATAGCCTATAGACTATAGGCTATAGTATATAGTCTAGGTGTTTACTTCATTAAAGCGGTACTCGTTTTGAAAATAATTAAATTTGTTGCTAATTTTTTAGAAAAATACATAAATTAATAAAAGCCTATTTTGCAATTTGGTTTATAAACTATAATGAACCGACTTATATTAATTTATTAAACATTTTTGAAGAATATTTTTTTATTATAATTATTTAATAAAGCGCTCTATTACTAAGGATCACATGACACTCAATGTCGGTTCCCAGCCACGTATGTTGGTAGATTTCACTTTTCCTACTTCATAATTCCGAAAACCCTTCAAAGTCGGTATTTCTAATACGTTTTTTTGTTTTTTCTGAGTGTTTAATTTTTTAAAAAATCATTATTGTAGCTAGCACATATAAAAACACTTATTTCTTCTGAAGTTTAAAATATTCCTTAAAATTTTAAAGCTTTAATATTTAGGGCCTAAATTTTAGGCTAAAATGATTTTTTTCTAAAGCAAAAATTAAATCAGTGTTTTCAAGAATAATTGTGAATATAAACTTGAAGTTAGAATAAGCCAATAATATTGTTTTATTGAGAAACCTATAGCAAATTTCTGTTCTTTTCAGAAAAGTAATTCTGATACTTGAAGGATGGACCAACCGTGCTACACGCTCATAAACATTCCCACTGACTCAGAATGGCCCAACGAAATGCAGCTGAAGAACGACCTAGGTGCTCTTCACCATTCAATTATCTGTTCACTATTGAAAATAAATACAGATATATCTATAATATATTTATCTATATATATTTATTGCCATGCACCCACCAACCTCTAAATCAATCTTTAGAACATGGCAATCTGAAGGTCAAGTCAGAGGCCCTGAAGAAACTCATCCAGGTGTGCTTCTGTCTGTCTGGGTGTCTGGACCATTCCATGACGCTGTTCATGACACGCTTTTGAGCTTTAATACTAATTATGAAACATTTATATACAAAGATGATGTATTTTACTAAAACATGTGATACTTTTTTTTCAATAATATAGTACTATTTTTTTGCAAATATTTGATTAGCAAAAGTGTCATAGTTTTTCTAAACTGTAAACATCATTTTTATATGCATAGAAAATGTAGACAAGTAGATGATGATGATGACGTGGATGATCATCATCACTATTATCATGATCATTATCATGGTCATCATCATCATCATCATCATCATCATCACCACCCAGATGATTCTTAATGGAGAGAAGTTGCCATCCCTGCTGATGACTGTCATCCGATTCGTCATGCCCCTGCAGGTGGATGCATTGATAATAATAATAATAATAATGATGAAAATAATAGATAATAATAATACTAATAAAAATAATATTAACTCAATAATAGACATAATTATTCATTAATAATAAGAATTACGCACTATTGCAAAAAAATCGATCAGTACCATCATCATCATCATCATCATCATCATCATCTTGATCTCCACTATCTTCATCATCATCATCACCACCATCGCCATCATCATCATCAGGACCACATGGTGAAGAAGTTGTTGTTGGTCTTCTGGGAGATCATTCCCAAGTACTCACCGGATGGCAAGATGCTCCAGGAGATGATCCTCGTGTGTGACGCCTACCGGAAGGTGTGTGTGTGTGTGTTTATGTGTGCCTGTGTGTGTGTATGTTTATGTGTGCCTGTGTGTGTGTGTGTGTTTGTGTGTGTGTGTGTGGGTATGAGTGGGTTTTAGGGGTTGATGTGTGTTTGTGGGGGTTTATGTGTCTGTGTGTTTGTGGGCGTACTTATATATGCGTAATAAAAACGATGATGAGGAGGACGACAGTGATAATAATGATAATGATGACCACCATCCCATCCCAAACGACCACAACCACCACCACCACAACCACCTACCCTCACCACCACCACAACCATCACCACCACCCTCACCATAGGACCTGCAGCACCCGAACGAATTCATCCGCGGCTCAACGCTGCGCTTCCTCTGCAAACTCAAGGAGCCCGAACTCCTCGAGCCTCTCATGGCGCCCATCAAGGTGGTCCTGGTGATGATGGTGGTGGTGATGAGGAGGGTGGTGATGAGGAGGGTGGTGATGATGGTGGTGGTGGTGATGGTGATGGTGGTGGTGATGGTGAGGGTGATGGTGGTTCTGGTGATGATGATGGTGGTGACGGTGGTGATGGTGATGATGGTGGTGGTGGTGGTGATGGTGGTCCTGGTGATGATGGTGGTGGTGGTGGTGATGGTGGTGATGATGATGATGGTGGTGATAGTGGTGATGATGATGATGGTGGTGGTGATGGTTTTGATGACGATGATGATGGTGGTGATGGTGATGATGATGATGATGTTGAGGGTGGTGATGGTGGTGATGATGATGCCGATGTTGAGGGTGGTGATGGTGATGATGCCGATGTTGACATTGATGATGATTTAAAAAAATGCTTTATGAAGTGAGCTAGGTGGGGATGATTATGAAGGTGTGCTGGTTTATGATCATGATGATGATGGCTGGGTCATGATGATGATCATGGTAATGATGTGCTGGGTCATGATGATGATTCTTCAATGACGTCACCAACACATTCACCACTCAGGCGTGTCTGGAGCATAGACACTCGTATGTTAGGAGGAATGCCGTGCTTGCCATCTACACCATCTACAGGTGGATGGGGCGGATGATGATGATGCTGGTGGTGGTGATGGCGATGAAGATGATGATGATAGCTATGATGATGATGATGATGATGATGATTATGAGGCTGATGATGATGGAATAATTTATGAATATGAGCATGGAAATAATGTTGATGATGATTAAAATGAAAGAAAAACAGATGATAATTAAAACATGAATTTATTTTGAATAGGTTAATTAATTATTTCATCTCATTAATCATTACATAATTAACTAACTCATTAAAGCATTAACTAATTAACCAATTATTTAATCAACCCATTAAACACACCCACACACAAAGTTATTAACAACTTCCTTCTTAAAAAAACCCACCAAACCACGAATTAACCCATAAATTAATCAACTAACCCGCAAAGTGATTAATTAGTCAATTAACCCATTATTTAATCAACTAACCCGCAAAGTGATTAATTAGTCAATTATCTCATTAATTAATCAACTAACCCGCAAAGTGATTAATTAGTCAATTAACCCATTGATTAATCAACTAACCCGCAAAGTGATTAATTAGTCAATTAACCCATTAATTATGCCAAATCGCCTGCAGGAACTTCGAGTTCCTCCTCCCCGACGCACCGGACCTCATAGCCACCTACCTGGAGGGTGAGATGGACGCCTCGTGCAAGAGGAACGCCTTCATGATGCTCATCCACGCCGACCAGGTGCTGCTGATGATGATGATGATGGTGGGAGTGTGGGTGGGGGTGATGATGATGATGGGGGTGTGGGTGGTGATGATGATGATGATTGGGGGGGGTGGGGTGGTGATGATGGTAATGATGGTGATGAGGGTGTGGGTGGTGATGATGGTGATGGGGGGGGGGGGGTTGTGATGATGGGGGTGCTGAAGGAGAGGGGATTTTGGTTTTGATGGTGGTGGTGATGATGCTGGTAAGGGAGTTGTGGGGGGTGGTGATGATGATAGTGATGGTGTTGGTGGGGGAAAGGGGAAGACGATGATGGTGTTGGTGATGGGATAGAGATACTTATAAAGGCGTTAAAAGTTATATGCCCCAACTCACCTCTCTCTACCACAACTCACTTCTCTCTACCCCAACTCACCTTTCTCTACCACAACTCACCTCTTTCTATCCCAACTCACCTTTCTCTACCCCAACTCACCTCCACTACCCAAATACTCACCACCCATCCCTCCACCACTAACGCACCCACCACCACCCCACCACCCTCTATCCTACCCTCCAATCCGCCCAACCCTCCAATCCATCCAACCCTCCAATCCATCCACTCCTCCAATCCATCCACTCCTCCAATCCATCCACTCCTCCAATCCATCCACTCCTCCAATCCATCCAATCCTCCAATCCATCCAACCCTCCAATCCATCCTACCCTCCAATCCATCCTACCCTCCAATCCATCCAACCATCCAATCCACCCACCGCTCCAACCCATCCTACCCTTCAACCCATCCACCCCTCCAATCCATCCAACCCTCCAATCCATCCTACCCTCCAACCCTCCAATCCATCCACCCCTCCAACCCATCCAACCCTCCAATCCATCCAACCCTCCAATCCACCCCCCCTCCAATCCATCCAACCCTCCAATCCATCCACCCCTCCAATCCATCCAGCCCTCCAATCCACCCAACCCTTCAATCCATCCAACCCTCCAATCCATCCAACCCTCCAATCCATCCAACCCTCCAATCCATCCAACCCTCCAATCCATCCAACCCTCCAATCCATCCAACCCTCCAATCCATCCACCCCTCCAATCCATCCAACCCTCCAATCCACCCCCCCTCCAACCCATCCAACCCTCCAATCCATCCAACCCTCCAATCCACCCCCCCTCCAATCCATCCAACCCTCCAATCCATCCACCCCTCCAATCCATCCACCCCTCCAATCCATCCAACCCTCCAATCCATCCACCCCTCCAATCCATCCAACCCTCCAATCCACCCCCCCTCCAATCCATCCAACCCTCCAATCCATCCACCCCTCCAATCCATCCAACCCTCCAATCCATCCACCCCTCCAATCCATCCAACCCTCCAATCCATCCAACCCTCCAATCCATCCTACCCTCCAATCCATCCTACCCTCCAATCCATCCACCCCTCCAATCCATCCACCCCTCCAACCCATCCACCCCTCCAATCCATCCACCCCTCCAATCCATTCACCCTCCAATCCATCCAACCCTCCAATCCATCCACCCCTCCAATCCATCCAACCCTCCAATCCACCCCCTCCAATCCATCCAACCCTCCAATCCACCCCCCCTCCAACCCATCCAACCCTCCAATCCATCCAACCCTCCAATCCATCCACCCCTCCAATCCATCCAACCCTCCAATCCATCCAACCCTCCAATCCATCCAACCCTCCAATCCATCCACCCCTCCAATCCATCCAACCCTCCAATCCATCCACCCCTCCAATCCATCCAACCCTCCAATCCACCCCCCCTCCAATCCATCCAACCCTCCAATCCATCCACCCCTCCAATCCATCCACCCCTCCAATCCATCCAACCCTCCAATCCATCCACCCCTCCAATCCATCCAACCCTCCAATCCACCCCCCCTCCAATCCATCCAACCCTCCAATCCATCCACCCCTCCAATCCATCCAACCCTCCAATCCATCCACCCCTCCAATCCATCCAACCCTCCAATCCATCCAACCCTCCAATCCATCCTACCCTCCAATCCATCCTACCCTCCAATCCATCCACCCCTCCAATCCATCCACCCCTCCAACCCATCCACCCCTCCAATCCATCCACCCCTCCAATCCATTCACCCTCCAATCCATCCAACCCTCCAATCCATCCACCCCTCCAATCCATCCAACCCTCCAATCCACCCCCTCCAATCCATCCAACCCTCCAATCCATCCAACCCTCCAATCCATCCAACCCTCCAATCCATCCTACCCTCCAATCCATCCTACCCTCCAATCCATCCACCCCTCCAATCCATCCACCCCTCCAACCCATCCACCCCTCCAATCCATCCACCCCTCCAATCCATTCACCCTCCAATCCATCCAACCCTCCAATTCACCCAACCCTCCAATCCATCCAACCCTCCAATCCACCCCCTCCAATCCATCCAACCCTTCAACCCATCCAACCCTCCAATCCACTCCCCCCCCCGCTAGGAAAAGGCGCTCTCCTACTTGAGCAGCTGTATGGAACAGGTGAACACCTTTGGAGATATCCTTCAATTGGTCATTGTAGAACTCATCTACAAGGTAGTTAGTGGTGGTGCTGATGATGATGGTGGTGGTGGTGGTGGTGCTGATGATGATGGTGGTGGTGCTCCTGATGATGATGATAGTGGTGGTGCTCCTGATGATGATGATGATGTTTATTTAATATAGCGCTTCATTTAATAGGGTGGTGGTTGTGGTAGCGGTGATGGTTGTCTTGGTGGTGGTAGTGGTGGTGGTCGTCGTCGTGGTGAAGAGGGAGATTTTTTTATCGTCTTAAATTTTGTCTTTACTTTTTATCATCTGGCCACTAATTTATCCATCCATCAATCCATCCATCCATCCACCCACCACTACAGGTGTGTCATGCCAACCCATCTGAACGCACCCGCTTCATCAGATGCATCTACAACCTCCTCAACTCCTCCTCCCCTGCCGTCAGGTACGTCATGATTGTGATCTTTGTATCATTATCATCATCATCGTTTTTATAATCGTCATTATTAGTCTCATCATCATCATCATCATCATCATCATTTTAGCTTCATTATTATCATCATCATCATCATCATCATCACCATTGGTATATTTGGATAATTTGTATTCAAGGTATGAAGCAGCCGGCACTTTAGTTACCCTATCCAGTGCTCCATCAGCTGTTAAGGTAGAACTACTACTACTACTACTACTACTACTACTACTACTACTACTACTACTACTACTACTACTACTACTACTACTACTACTACTACTACTACTTCTACTACTACTACTACTACTACTACTACTACTACTACTACTACTACTACTACTACTACTACTACTACTACTACTACTACTACTACTAATACTACTACTACTAATACTACTACTACTACTACTACTACTACTACTACTACTACTACTACTACTACTAATACTACTACTACTTCTACTACTACTACTACTACTACTACTACTACTACTACTACTACTACTACTACTACTACTACTACTACTACTACTACTACTTCTACTACTACCACTACTACTACTACTACTACTACTACTACTTCTACTACTACTACTACTACTACTACTACTAATACTACTACTACTTCTACTACTACTACTACTACTACTACTACTACTACTACTACTACTACTACTACTACTACTACTACTACTACTACTACTACTACTACTACTACTACTACTACTACTACTACTACTACTACTACTACTACTACTACTACTTCTACTACTACTACTACTACTACTACTACTACTACTACTACTACTACTACTACTACTACTACTACTACTACTACTACTACTACTACTTCTACTACTACCACTACTACTACTACTACTACTACTACTTCTACTACTACTACTACTACTACTACTACTAATACTACTACTACTTCTACTACTACTACTACTACTACTACTACTACTACTACTACTACTACTACTACTACTACTACTACTACTACTACTACTACTACTACTACTACTACTACTACTACTACTACTACTACTACTACTACTACTACTACTACTTCTACTACTACTACTACTACTACTACTACTACTACTACTACTACTACTACTACTACTACTACTACTACTACTACTACTACTACTACTACTACTACTACTTCTACTACTACCACTACTACTACTACTACTACCACCACGACGACAGGCAGCAGCGCAGTGCTACATAGAGCTGGTGGTGAAGGAGAGTGACAACAACGTCAAGCTCATCGTCCTCGACAGGTGACCTTTAGTCACACCATAGTTGCGCTCATGATTATGATTGCGATAGAAAAAATTCTTTTTTTTATTATATGTTTTTGTTATTTTTTAAATATTATATATAATGTCATTATTAATTATTATTATTAAATATATTTTATTGATTTTTAAATTTTATTTATTATTGTTGTTGTTATTGCAGGTTGGTGGCTCTGAAGGAGTCTCCGGTGCATGAGAAAGTCTTGCAGGTGTCTCAATGTCGCCATTAATATGACAATGATAATATTAACAATAATAAATATAATAATAATATTATTAACAATAATGAATATAATAATAATAATATTAACAATAATAAATATAATCATAATATTATTAACAATAATAAATATAATAATAATAATATTAACAATAATAAATATAATAATAATAATATTAACAATAATAAATATAATAATAATAATATTAACAATAATAAATATAATCATAATAATATTAACAATAATAAATATAATAATGATAATATTAAAAATAATAAATATAATAATAATAATATTAACAATAATAAATATAATAATAATAATATTAACAATAATAAATATAATAATAATAATATTAACAATAATAAATATAATAATAATTAATATTAACAATAATAAATAACCTCGTTCCTTACACCAACAACACCAATGCATCGGCCCACCATCCCCTTTCCAACACCTTCAACACTCTCACCCCCACAACACAAAAACCACACCCCCACAACACAAAAACCACACCCTACCCACCAACTCCCCACCCAAACCACCCACCCAACCCCCCCCCCCCCCAACACCAAAGGACTTGGCGATGGACATCTTGCGTGTCTTGAGTGCACCTGACCTCGAGGTGCGCAAGAAGACGCTGCACCTGGTGCTCGACCTCGTCTCTTCGAGAAATGTCGAAGAGGTGGGTGTTGCTGTTGTTGCTGTTGTTGTTGTGGTTGTTGGGACTGTTGTTGGTGAGGGGGGTGTTGTTGTTGGGGGTGTTGTGGTGTTGTGGCTGTTGTTGGGGTGTTGTGGTGGGGGATGTGGCTGTTGTTGGTGAGGGGGGTGTTGTTGTGGTGGCTGTTGTTGTTGGGGCTGTTGTTGTGGTGGCTGTTGTTGTTGGGGCTGTTGTTGTTGGGGCTGTTGTTGTTGGGGCTGTTGTTGTTGGGGCTGTTGTTGTTGGGGCTGTTGTTGTTGGGGCTGTTGTTGTTGGGGCTGTTGTTGTTGGGGCTGTTGTTGTTGGGGCTGTTGTTGTTGGGGCTGTTGTTGTGGCTGTTGTTGTGGGTGTTGTTGGGGTTGTTGCGGGTGATGGGGCTGTTGTGGGTGATAGGGGTGTTGTGGGTGATGGGGTTGTTGTGGGTGATGGGGTTGTTGTGGGTGATAGGGGTGTTGTGGGTGATGGGGCTGTTGTGGGTGATGGGGCTGTTGTGGGTGATGGGGGTGTTGTGGGTGATAGGGGTGTTGTGGGTGATGGGGGTGTTGGGGCTGTTGTTGTGGGGGGGATGTTTTGGAGAATGGTTGTGGGAGGAGTTTACAGTTGTTGGAGGAATTTATGATGGCATGATGTAATGAAATGCTGTCGATCAATGGATTTTTAGTGATGATGATCTCCAAAATTAAGATTTTTGTATTTTTGTACCACCACCAACCAACCACCACCACTTCCACCCACCACCACTTCCACCAACCAACCAACCAACCAACCCTCAACAACCAACCACCACCACCAACCACCACCACCCTCAACAACAACCGTGCAGGTAGTGCTGGTGCTGAAGAAGGAGGTGGTGAAGAGTGGTGGTGGGGAACACGAGGACTCAGGTGCCCAC
>OX030964.1:5852496-5902496 GCA_943735955.1 Piscicola geometra
TTCCTTTCTTCTCTTGTATTCGATCTCGTCCATCCTCCCATCAATCCATTCACCTTTCCGTCATCCATCTATCTATTCACCTATCTATTCACCCACCCTCCATCCACCTTCCATCTTGCCAACTAACCCCTTCAACCCCCACACATCCCACCCACACACATCCCACCCTCCCAACCTCACCCACCCAGACCACCCCTACGTCAATTCCTGATGGACGGCGACTTCTTTAGCGGCAGCGCCTTGGCCACATGCCTCTGCAAGCTCGCCATACGCCACAACCACCTCACCACCGATGTGCAGAAGCAGAATGTGAGGGGGGGTGGATTGTTTGGGAGGGGTGGATTGTTGGGGGGGGGGTGGAATGGTTAGGGAGGGTGAGATGGAGGAAGGTTTTAGGAAAAATAAGAAAGAAGGTGTGTGTTGGGAATTGTTGGGATTGATGGTTTGGAGGAGGGGTGGGTTGGGATGGATGGTTTGGAGGGGGGATGTTGGGAAGGTGGATGGTTTGAAGGAGGGGTGGTTTGGGGATGGATGGTTGGGGGTGGATGGTTTGAAGGAGGAGTGGGTTGGGATGTGGATGGTTGGGGAGGTGGATGTTGGAGAGAGTAAAGGGTTGGGGGCATGGTTGAAAAGTGTTGCGAGGGGAGGAGGGAGGAATTTTCAAGATTTCTTCAAATGGGGGGGAGTTTTTGGCAAGGTACACTATCTTATTTGGTAGTAGAAATGCACAACCTCACCTTCATCTTGAACAACTCCATTATCTTGCACAAACTCACCATCACCTCCTCACACCCCCATCACCTCCTCACACCCCCATCACCTCTTCACACCCCCATCACCTCCTCACACCTCCTCACACCCCCATCACCTCCTCACACCTTCTCACACCTTCATCACCTCCTCACACCTCCATCACCTCCTCACACCTCCATCACCTCCTCACACCTCCATCACCTCCTCACACCTCCATCACCTCCTCACACCTCCATCACCTCCTCACACCTCCATCACCTCCTCACACCTCCATCACCTCTTCACAGGCGTTCCTGGCAGAGTGCATGTTGGTGATGGCTTCCATCCTGCACTTCGGCAAGTCCTCCATTCCCTCCAAGGTTGCCCTCTTCTCTTCTCTCCGCTCTTGTGCACTCATTCAGCTGCACTCCCAACCACAGCTACCCATTCACCATCACCTCCTCACTATAACTTATACTTCAGTCATACTTTGTCTACCCCCCACCACAAAATCATTCTTCTCCCATCACAACAAGCTTACTTCTCACTCGAAAAAACCCACCCTTTCATCCCCACAGCCGAAACCAAATCCCCCATAATTCCACCCCACAACCACCAAACCACCCACAACCACCAAACCACCAAACTACCACCACCCC
This sequence comes from Piscicola geometra, assembly GCA_943735955.1. NCBI lineage: Eukaryota > Metazoa > Annelida > Clitellata > Hirudinida > Piscicolidae > Piscicola > Piscicola geometra. The sequence goes on from OX030964.1 coordinate 5,853,888, forward strand.
ACAACCACCACCACCCCACCAAACCACCAAACCTTCCACCAAACCACCCCATGGCCCTCAAACCACCCACAACCACCAAACCACCCACCCAACCACCCACACCCACCAAACCCCCACCACCCCCACCACCCAACCACACAGGCGATCACAGAGGACGACGTGGAGCGCATAGGCACGTGTCTGAGGGTGCTCGCCGAGGCAAGTCCCTCCCTCGTCGATATCTTCGACCTGAACTGCAGGTGCTCCATCGAGATCATCATTATCATCATCGTCATTATCATTATCATCGTCATTATCATTATCATCGTCGTCATCATTATCATCGTCGTCATCATTATCATCGTCGTTATCATTATCATCGTCGTCATCATTATCATCGTCGTTATCATTATCATCGTCGTCATCATTATCATCGTCATTATCATCGTCATTATCATTATCATCGTCATTATCATTATCATCGTCATTATCATTATCATCGTCGTCATCATTATCATCGTCATTATCATCGTCATTATCATTATCATCGTCATTATCATTATCATCGTCATTATCATTATCATCGTCATTATCATTATCATCGTCGTCATCATTATCATCGTCGTTATCATTATCATCGTCGTCATCATTATCATCGTCATTATCATCGTTATTATCATTATCATCGTCATTATCATTATCATCGTCATTATCATTATCATCGTCGTCATCATTATCATCGTCGTCATCATTATCATCGTCGTTATCATTATCATCGTCGTCATCATTATCATCGTCATTATCATCGTCATTATCATTATCATCGTCGTTATCATTATCATCGTCGTCATCATTATCATCGTCATTATCATCGTCATTATCATTATCATCGTCGTTATCATTATCATCGTCGTCATCATTATCATCGTCATTATCATCGTCATTATCATTATCATCGTCATATTCGTCATTATCATTATCATCGTCGTTATCATTATCATCGTCATTATCATTATCATCGTCATTATCATCGTCATTATCATTATCATCGTCATTATCATCGTCATTATCATTATCATTATCATCGTCATTATCATCGTCATTATCATTATCATTATCATCGTCATTATCATCGTCATTATCATTATCATCGTCATTATCATCGTCATTATCATTATCATCGTCATTATCATCGTCATTATCATCGTCATTATCATTATCATCGTCATATTCGTCATCGTCATCATGCATTTATAAGAATGATCATTTAAACTATGATGGTATCGTGGTAGTGGGGCTGATGGTGATGATGATGATTACGTAGTAGTGGGGATGATGATGATGATAATGATTATGTATGTAGTAGTGGGGATGATGATGATGATCTCACATCCTCAGGACCTCGCTGTGGAACATGCTGCAGGTGAAGCTGGAAGAAGATCAGCTGCAACAGAAGGTCACACACACACACACACACACACACACACACTACACACACACACACACACACACACACACACACACACACACACACACACACACACACACACACACACACACACTTACACAGACAAAGGAGCAGAGGAACACAGGCGTACAGGCAGACGATCCGATCACCTTCTTCCAGCTGCAAGCGAAGAACGACCTTGGAGTCACTGAGGTGGTGACCTTCACATTGCAAAATCAATTCAATAAATCAAATGTTCAAATGTCCATTTACATTTTCTGTCCACCTGGCAATCTCAGCGTAATTATTAAATGATGTAATTCCCAAACTAAATGATCTCAGTACAGTTATCAAATCATTCAATCTTCATGGCAAAACATCTCAGCATAATCATCAAATGACTCTAAATCAAATCATAAAAAAATGCATCAAATCATACAATCCCACTCCTCCATCTACCCCCTCCCCTCCCTCCTCCTCCCATAGAACGTCTTCGATCTGACCCTCTCACAAGCACTCGGCCTCTCCGGCAAGAAGGAGACAGACGTCTTGGCCTCCTCGAAGCTGAACAAGGTCACCCAGTTGACCGGCTTCAGTGACCCAGTCTACGCCGAGGCGTATGTGAATGTCAACCAATATGACATCGTCCTGGACATCCTGGTCGTCAACCAGACCGCCGATACGCTGCAGAATCTGCAAGTGGAGCTGGCCACTCTTGGTGCGTTTGGGGAGGGGGAGGGGGTTGTTTGGAGGGGGAGGGGGTTGTTTAGAGGGGGAGGGGGTTGTTTAGAGGGGGAGGGGGTTGTTTAGAGGGGGAGGGGGTTGTTTGGAGGGGGGGTTGTTTAGAGGGGGAGAGGGTTGTTTAGAGGGGGAGGGGGTTGTTTGGAGGGGGGGTTGTTTAGAGGGGGAGAGGGTTGTTTAGAGGGGGAGGGGGTTGTTTGGAGGGGGGGTTGTTTAGAGGGGGAGAGGGTTGTTTAGAGGGGGAGGGGGTTGTTTGGAGGGAGGGGGTTGTTTGGAGGGGGAGGGGGTTGTTTGGAGGGGGAGGGGGTTGTTTGGAGGGGGAGGGGGTTGTTCGGAGGGGGAGGGAGGGGGTTGTTTGAAGGGGGAGTGTTTGTGGTGAGACGATTGTTGTTTGGGTGTGTAATGGCTTGTTTGTAGTGGCTTTTAATAGTGGTGATAATGGTGGTTTTTGGTGGTGATGGTGGTGGTGAGGTTTACTAATGTGGTGGTGTTGGATATTAGTGGGATGCAGGTAAGGTTCTATTAAATTAAGGTATCATCATCACCACCACACAGGCGATCTGAAGCTGGTGGAGAAGCCGCAGACTGTGGTCTTGGCGGCTGGTGACTTCAGCAACATCAAGGCATCCGTCAAGGTGGCATGATGATGATGATGGTGGTGGTTGCTATGGGGGTAGTAGTAGTTGCCATGGTGTTGGGGGATGTGGCCTGGAAACCCGTTTGGGTTATACGCCCCTATAATAATTCTCCCAATTATTATTTTTTTATTGTATATATATTTAGTATCCGAGTTACCTTTTGCAGGTGGCTTCAACTGAGAATGGCATCATCTTTGGAAACATTGGTTGGTCACTCATCTGTCGCCTATGTGCTCACTTCTACCCACCGCTACTCACTACTACTACTCACCACTACTGCTCACCACCACTACTACTCACTACTACTCACCACCACTACTCACCACCACTACTCACTACCACTACTCACCACCACTACTCACTACTACTACTCACCACCACTACTCACTACCACTACTCACCACCACTACTACTGACCACTACTACTGACCACTACTACTCACCACCACTACTCACCACTACTACTCACCACCACTACTACTGACCACTACTACTCACCACCACTACTCACCACCACTACTCACCACTACTCACCACCACTACTCACCACCACTACTCACCACCACTACTCACCACTACTACTCACCACCACTACTACTCACCACCACTACTACTGACCACTACTACTGACCACTACTACTCACCACCACTACTCACCACTACTACTCACCACTACTACTCACCACCACTACTACTGACCACTCTTTTTTAGTTTTACCATCTTCATCGCAAATGGACACAACGACTCTATCAAACCCTCACTACCACACCAACATCAACCACTCCACCCTCAACCACACCAACATCAACCACACCAACATCAACCACTCCACTACCAAAACACACGACCATCAACCACCCCACCCTCAACCACACCAACATCAACCACACCAACATCAACCACACCACCATCAACCACACCACCATCAACCACACCACGACCAACAACCACACCACCATCAACCACACCACCAACATCAACCACACCACCATCAACCACAACAACATCAACCACACCACCACCATCCACCACAACACCATTAACCACACAACACCATCAACCACACCACCACCATCCACCACAACACCATTAACCACACAACACCATCAACCACACCACCACCATCCACCACAACACCATTAACCACACAACACCATCAACCACACCACCATCAACCACACCACCATCAACCACAACAACATTAACCACACACCACCATCAACCACACCACCACCATCCACCACAACACCATTAACCACACAACACCATCAACCACACCACCATCAACCACACCACCATCAACCACACCACCATCAACCACACCACCATCAACCACACCACGACCAACAACCACACCACCATCAACCACACCACCAACATCAACCACACCACCATCAACCACAACAACATCAACCACACCACCACCATCCACCACAACACCATTAACCACACAACACCATCAACCACACCACCACCATCCACCACAACACCATTAACCACACAACACCATCAACCACACCACCACCATCCACCACAACACCATTAACCACACAACACCATCAACCACACCACCATCAACCACACCACCATCAACCACAACAACATTAACCACACACCACCATCAACCACACCACCACCATCCACCACAACACCATTAACCACACAACACCATCAACCACACCACCACCATCCACCACAACACCATTAACCACACAACACCATCAACCACACCACCATCAACCACACCACCATCAACCACACCACTACCAAACGACCACCAAAAACAAACTTTCTCCACCACGCAATACACAACCGAACACCACCCTGCCCCCGCGCATCCACAACCACCAGTATACGACGTGAGTGGCAGCGTCGGCAGCGACCGCAACAGCGTCGTTCTGAACGACATCCACATCGACATCATGGACTACATCGTGCCTGCCGCCTGCACCGACGCCGACTTCAGGCAGATGTGGGCCGAGTTTGAGTGGGAGAACAAGGTGTGCTTGGGTGGTTTGTGGCTTGGGTGGTTTGTGGCTTGGGTGGTTTGTGGCTTGGGTGGTTTGTGGCTTGGGTGGTTTGTGGCTTGGGTGGTTTGTGGCTTGGGTGGTTTGTGGCTTGGGTGGTTTGTGGCTTGGGTGGTTTGTGGCTTGGGTGGTTTGTGGCTTGGGTGGTTTGTGGCTTGGGTGGTTTGTGGCTTGGGTGGTTTGTGGCTTGGGTGGTTTGTGGCTTGGGTGGTTTGTGGCTTGGGTGGTTTGTGGCTTGGGTGGTTTGTGGCTTGGGTGGTTTGTGGCTTGGGTGGTTTGTGGCTTGGGTGGTTTGTGGCTTGGGTGGTTTGTGGCTTGGGTGGTTTGTGGCTTGGGTGGTTTGTGGCTTGGGTGGTTTGTGGCTTGGGTGGTTTGTGGCTTGGGTGGTTTGTGGCTTGGGTGGTTTGTGGCTTGGGTGGTTTGTGGCTTGGGTGGTTTGTGGCTTGGGTGGTTTGTGGCTTGGGTGGTTTGTGGCTTGGGTGGTTTGTGGCTTGGGTGGTTTGTGGCTTGGGTGGTTTGTGGCTTGGGTGGTTTGTGGCTTGGGTGGTTTGTGGCTTGGGTGGTTTGTGGCTTGGGTGGTTTGTGGCTTGGGTGGTTTGTGGCTTGGGTGGTTTGTGGCTTGGGTGGTTTGTGGCTTGGGTGGTTTGTGGCTTGGGTGGTTTGTGGCTTGGTTGGTTTGTGGCTTGGGTGGTTTGTGGCTTGGGTGGTTTGTGGCTTGGGTGGTTTGTGGCTTGGGTGGTTTGTGGCTTGGGTGGTTTGTGGCTTGGGTGGTTTGTGGCTTGGGTGGTTTGTGGCTTGGTTGGTTTGTGGCTTGGGTGGTTTGTGGCTTGGGTGGTTTGTGGCTTGGGTGGTTTGTGGCTTGGGTGGTTTGTGGCTTGGGTGGTTTGTGGCTTGGGTGGTTTGTGTCTTGGTTGGTTTGTGGCTTGGGTGGTTTGTGGCTTGGGTGGTTTTTGTGATGCATCTTGCGTAAATGTGTGTGTGTGTGTGTGTGTGTGTGTGTGTGTGTGTGTGTGTGTGTGTGTGTGTGTGTGTGTGTGTGTGTGTGTGTGTGTGTGTGTGTGTGTGTGTGTGTGTGTGTGTGTGTGTGTGTGTGTGTGTGTGTGTGTGTGTGTGTGTGTGTGTGTGTGTGTGTGTGTGTGTGTGTGTGTGTGTGTGTGTGTGTGTGTGTGTGTGTGTGTGTGTGTGTGTGTGTGTATTTATGTGTGTGTGTGTGTGTATTTATGTGTGTGTGGGGGAGAAGGGGGAGAGTTTATGTATTTGTTTGTGAGTGTAGGTAGGGGGGGGGGTGTTTGTGTGTGTGGGTATGTGTGTGTGTATGTACATGTGTGTATGGAAAGAGGGAGTTGAGGGTAGGAGGGTTCAGCTGGAGTTTTGATGATGTTCTTGCTGTTTTAATAATGATTTAAATGTTTTAAAATCTATTATCATCACCACCACGACCATCATCACAACCACAACTACCATCATCACATCCACAACCACTACCATCATCACAACCACCACAACTACTATCATCACAACCACCACAACTACCATCATCACAACTACCATCATCACAACCACCACCACTACCATCATCACAACCACCACCACTACCACCATCACCACCACCACAACTACCATCATCACAACCACCACCACCACCATCATCACTACCATCATCACCACCACCACTAATACTAATAATACAGGTGAGCGTGAACACGAACATCAAGGACCTCTTCGAGTACCTGCAGCACCTGATCAGCTGCACCAACATGAAGTGTCTCACCCCTGACAAGGTGCTTCTAATGGTGCTTTTTTATGGTGCTTTTTTATGGTGCTTTTTCATGGTGCTTTTTTATGGTGCTTTTTTATGGTGCTTTTTTATGGTGCTTTTTTATGGTGCTTTTTTATGGTGCTTTTTTATGGTGCTTTTTTATGGTGCTTTTTTATGGTGCTTTTTTATGGTGCTTTTTTATGGTGCTTTTTTATGGTGCTTTTTTATGGTGCTTTTTTATGGTGCTTTTTTATGGTGCTTTTTTATGGTGCTTTTTTATGGTGCTTTTTCATGGTGCTTTTTTATGGTGCTTTTTTATGGTGCTTTTTTATGGTGCTTTTTTATGGTGCTTTTTTATGGTGCTTTTTTATGGTGCTTTTTATGGTGCTTTTTCATGGTGCTTTTTTATGGGGCTTCTTCAGGGTGAAAAGGATAGCTTTTTCATGGGGAAAAGATCAATGATGCTGCTAATAATTATGATAATGCTATTAATTATTTTAATTAAATTTTAAATATATTTTTATAATTTATTAAGAGTTTTTTTTAATCTATATATTTTTTCTTCATTGTTGCTGTCTTTAAAAAAAATTAAATTGTATATTTGTAAAATGCACTAATAATTAGATTTCATTTCTAATCAATGTATCAAATTTTTGTATTTCTGGCACAGGCGCTGCACGGCGATTGCGGCTTTATGGCGGCAAACCTGTACGCCAAGTCGATCTTCGGAGAAGGTGCTTGTGTGTACACTCGTTGTAGTTGTGCACGTCTTTCATAACCTTTTAAGGAGTACATTTTTTAATGTAATTACCTCCATTCTTCCATTCGTCATTCTCTCCATTCATCCATCCTTCATTTACCAGTCTTTTTATTTACCAATCCTTCCATTAATCCATCTATCCATTTACCTTCACTCCATTCATTCGTCCATCAATCCCTCGATCAATTAATCTATCCCTCCCTCCATCCATCACATCCTCCACCCCTCCCTCTATCCACCTTCCCTCCACCCCTCCCTCTATCCATCAACCCCTCCACCCCTCCCTCTATCCATCAACCCCTCCACCCCTTCTTCCATTCATCAACCCCTCCACCCCTCCCTCCATCCATCAACCCCTCCACCCATCCCTCCATTCATCAACCCTTCTACCCCTCCCTCCATTCATCAACCCTTCTACCCATCCTTCCATCCATCAACTCCTCCACCCCTCCCTCCATCCATCAACTCCTCCACCCCTCCCTCCATTCATCAACCCCTCCACCCCTCCCTCCATCCATCAACTCCTCCACCCCTCCCTCTATCCATCCACCCCTCCACCTCTCCCTCCATCCATCAACTCCTCCATCCATCAACCCCTCCACCCATCCCTTCATCCATCAACCCCTCCACCCCTCCCTCCATCCATCAACTCCTCCATCCATCAACCCCTCCATCCATCAACTCCTCCACCCCTCCTTCCATCCACCTCCATGGCGACAGACGCGCTAGCGAACTTGAGCATCGAGAAGCCGCTCGACCACCCCGAAGCGACCGTCACTGGCCACATCCGTATCAGAGCCAAGAGCCAGGTGCTGATGATGATGATGATAGTGGTGGTGGTGGTTGTGAGGGGGAGGGGTGGGAAGATGAGGGTGGAGGTAGTGGGGGTTTCTGTGGTGATGTTGGGGGGGGGGAAGTTGTGGTTGTAGTGGTAGCTTTTGTGGGGTTAGTTGTGGTGGTGGTAGTTGCTAGTGCTTTTGTGGTGTTAGTTGTGGTGGTGGTAGTTGTGGGTGGTAATTGTGTTAGTGGTGGATGGTTCTCTTCATCAGCATCATCACTATTCTCTTTTTTGCGTTATCGTCAGCTTCGTCATCTTTCATCACCGTCACCACCACCATCATCATCTACATCAACATCATCTACATCACCACCACCATCATCACCATCATCATCATCATCATCATCATCATCCTCCTCCTCTTCCCTCCAGGGCATGGCACTCAGCATGGGAGACAAGATCAACCTCTCCCAGAAGAAGAACAAGGCGAACGTTGTCATCGCTGCTGCCTAAACCCCCCTCCCTTCCCCCCCCCTCCCTAGTTGATCTGTGATGGGAGTGTCATCTAACGAATCTAAAGTTTTTAATGCTTGAATGAATTGCATTTCAGAGAGATTTGTTGTCGTGTGTGTGTATGTGTGTGTGTGTGTGTGCGTGTGTGTGTGTGTGGAAGGGGGGTGTGTTTCAGGATGATTCAATGTTTCTGTTGCATGCTTGCTTAGTTGGTTGTCGTGAGAGGGTTTTGAAAGAAACTTCGTGTTTGGTCATCTACCGATAAATTTAAAATTGCACTGACTATTGAGGTTATAGATTTTATAGTTTCTTCATAATATAAAATTGAAAAAATAATCTTTTTTTTTGTTGAATAAAAAAATTAACTTCAATTGCATTTATGAAATAAATTGAGTAAAATTATCTTTAATGTTTAGCGTCGCCACGTTAAAAATAAAATTTATTTTAAGTTGAAATAGAGCGCATCGATAAGGTGAAAAGTAAATAGATTTTAATTGTTGAACTTAATAATTAAGACTTAATTAGTTAATTTGGAATAAAAATAAAGTTATCATCTAAATTTTTGATGGAAGAAGTAGCAGACGAACTATTAAAATTGGTGGGGAAGTGTTATTCTGAAACTGGCTCAAGTAACACTTTTTCTACAATTGGTCCAAAATATTTTAGAACTGAAGGCTGATTATTAAAATTATGATTTTTTTTCAGTTGACGATGATCTGCTCACAGCGTAATTTAATTAATATTTTTAATGAAAATATTCATTCTAAATACTGTAATAAATGAGATTACAATTTAAATAAAAGTAAATATATAATTTTTTCAATTAATTTTGTTTTCAGCATGCATTTTCTCTATCCGAACCTTTTGCTTCACGCATTGGACTTAGTGGACAGAAAGAAGGTGGTGAAGTACGTAAGTGAGAGTGGAAGGAGTCTCTACCAAGTAAGCGAGAATTAATTTTTAAATGAAATATCTAAAGATTTAAAGAAATAATGATTTAAGTAATGTTTATATTTTAGAATTTAAAAATTAACTGCGGTAAAACACCATGTATAAGACGCACCGGTTTTTAATGAAAAAAGAATTTATAAAAAATTAAATAATTACATCAGAAGCATTTTACTATTTTTAATTTGACATTTAATCGATGAAATAGGTTGTAGGCTCGTCTGGAACACCCTACATGTGCTTATTAGACGGAAACTTTTGTGAGTGTCCTGCTTTCAAGTTTGCAGGTGTGTGAAAAACAATAAATAGTATAAATAAAAGAATTTATTAAAGCATTTTTGTTATATCACAAACTCATTAATAAAGATATTATTTTCTATAAGCACAAATCACTATCGTTTATTCCCACAATTTGCAGCTATGAAAAATGGAGAACAAACTACGGTGGAGTATTTGAACTTTCATAAATTTCATTCATTTTTTAGCTATTTAACAACGTCTATAAAAACCTCCACCCAGTGTAAGCATTTGCTAGCCATCAAGATATCGCTGTCGATCAGTGAAAATTCATCTAAGATCTCCAACAATGACATCACCAACCAAAACACTGATCTAGACAAAAGATGCAATAATGATGGAGACAACAGTGACACCACTAATGAAGATAAAAACTGTTTCTTGAAAGTAATTAAAGTTCATGAAAGTAAAATTACCAATATGCTTAAAAATATCGAGTAATTTTAGCATTATTTTTTTTTCTTCGACCTTATAAACTCAAATTGATTGTGTCGATTTTTTGAAATATTTTATAAATTCCATTTAATTTGTCACATCCTTTGAGACACTTCGTTTCACTTTAAACCTCAGAGTCTAGTTTTTTGTCAGTTTTTTCAATAGCAAGAATGTTTTCAACCATAATTAGTATGTTAGCTTTTAAGAGAAAACAATTCATTTCTAAGTTTTCGTTAAAAAGCTCATTATAATAAATTAAGAATCTCAAGAGTTTCCTGGTTTCATAAAATTGGGTTTTCGTAGTTTAAAAAATACTCTGCAAATAATTTTTCCATTATAAATCAAAATAAAAGAAATCCATATTATATCGTATAAATGTTAAATTAACAGTGTTAACCAAGGCCTAGTTTGGTCCTAAACTTTGCTCAGATGTCGAAGACTCAGTGGTATGTTGATGAGGGCCCCGATGGGGAAGTGGCAAACTCACAAAGACTCAAGCAGGTTCTTTAAGAATCTTAAGTTAAGATGGAATTTAAAACATTTATAAAAAAATAAGAAATAAAATAATAATTTTAATAATTTAAGAGGCAAAATTATTAATTAAAATAATGATAATATTTTAGATTAAACAACTAATTAAAAAAATAATTTAAAATATACAAAAATGAAATAAAATGATCCACCGCAGTTGAAGAAGGACAGCATCACTTTGAGCATCAGCAACACCTCCTTTTCATCCCTCAAAGGCATCCTCAAACAACACAGCAAGTCAGATCTGATCAGAAAGATCAACAAATACAACACTGCTCTCAAGCAAATACTCAACCAAAAAGAAGGTTCTATTCATGGAATTTTTATTATTATTATTAACATTTTTATTATTAAATATATAAATAATAATGTGTTATTATTATTAGTTTTTTTTTTAAATATTTTATTCATATTTTTATTAATATTATTTCTATATTACTTTTTATTTATATTTATACTATTAGTATCTCATTAATACTATCTTTTTTAATGTGTATTCATCCCTATAAATTACCCAATAATTCATGCATATTTAAATACATTTATTCATGCAGCCCACCTTCCACAGAGAATGTAACGAGGTACTTGGAGGAGTCTGAAGGCATCAAGGAGGCGAGCAAGAGATGCAGACTCAAAAGTTGGATAGATGCATGGATGGATGCATGGATGCACGGATTGTTGGATGGATGGATGGATGGTTGGATGGATGCATGGATGGATGCATGGATGCATGGATGGTTGGATAGATGCATGGATGGATGCATGGATGCACGGATTAATGGATGGATGGATGGATGGTTGGATGGATGCATGGATGCATGGATGCATGGATGGATGCATGGATGCATGGATGGTTGGATGGATGCATGGATGGTTGGATGGATGCATGGATGGATGGATGCATGGATGGTTGGATGGATGCATGGATGGATGGATGCATGGATGGTTGGATGCATGGATGGATGCATGCATGCATGGATGGATGCATGAATGGATGGATGCATGCATGGATGGTTGGATGCATGCATGCATGGATGGTTGGATGCATGGATGGATGGTTGGATGGATGCATGGATGGATGCATTGATGGTTGGATGCATGGATGGATGCATTGATGGTTGGATGGATGGATGCATTGATGGTTGGATGGATGCATGCATGCATGGATGCATGCATGCATGGATGCATGCATGGGTGGTTGGATGGATGGATGCATGGATGCATGCATGGATGGTTGGATGGATGCATGCATGGATGGTTGGATTCATGGATGGATGGTTGGATGGATGCATGGATGGATGCATTGATGGTTGGATGCATGGATGGATGCATTGATGGTTGGATGGATGGATGCATTGATGGTTGGATGGATGCATGCATGGGTGGTTGGATGGATGGATGCATGGATGCATGCATGGATGGTTGGATAGATGCATGGATGGATGCATGGATGGATGCATGGATGGATGCATGGATGGATGCATGGATGGATGCATGGATGGATGCATGGATGGATGCATGGATGGATGCATGGATGGATGCATGGATAGATGCATGGATGGATGCATGGATGCACGGATTGTTGGATGGATGGATGGATGGTTGGATGGATGCATGGATGCATGGATGCATGGATGGATGCATGGATGCATGGATGGGTTCATGGATGGTTGGATGGATGCATGGATGGATGGATGCATGGATGGTTGGATGGATGCATGGATGCATGGATGGATGGATGCATGGATGGTTGGATGCATGGATGGATGGATGCATGCATGGATGGATGCATGAATGGATGGATGCATGCATGGATGGTTGGATCGATGCATGCATGCATGGATGCATGGAAGGTTGGATGCATGGATGGATGGATGCATTTATGGTTGGATGGATGCATGCATGCATTGATGCATGCATGGGTGGATGGTTGGATGGATGGATGCATGGATGCATGCATGGATGGTTGGATGGATGCATGGATGGATGCATGGATGGATGCATGGATAGATGCATGGATGGATGCATGGATGGATGCATGGATGGTTGGATGGATGCATGGATGGTTGGATGGATGCATGGATTGTTGGATGGATGGATGCATGCATGGATGGTTGAATGGATGCATGGATTGTTGGATGGATGGATGGATGGATCGATAAATGAATGGATGAGCAGATAAGTCTACTGATGAATTTATTGATGTGACTTTATAATTAGAATGGCTTGCGTCTGTGAGACCATGAATAATGAAAATTATTTGAAATATATATAAAAAGTAAAATAATAAAAAAATATATATAAAAAGTAAAATAATAGAAAAAAATATATAAAAAGTAAAATATTAAAAAAATATATATATAAAGTAAAATAATAATAATAAATATATAAAAAGTAAAATAATATAAAAAAATATATAAAAAGTAAAATAATATTTAAAAAAGATATAAATTAAAATATAAAAAATATTTATATAAAAAGTAAAATAAAAGAAAAAAATTTATAAAAAGTGAAATCATATTTGTCAATTGGACCAAGGTTTGTTTGAGAGGGTGAATCTGAGGCTGGATGGGGACATGGAGGCATTGGCCTACAAGAGAGACAAGTACACTGATCTGTAAGTTATGGGAAGGGGGGTGCAAGAGGGGGTTGAGGGATGTGAGGGAGGGGGGTGGAGTTTGAGGGAGGTGAATGGGTGTTGAGGGGTGGAGGGGGTGTTGAGGGGTGGAGGGGGTGTTGAGGGGTGGAGGGGGTGGGAGATGTGAGTATTGCATGTTGTCCCCATTAGTGGCTGTGCTGGGTAGTACAATGGTAGATCATCATCACTATCATCATCTTCATTATGCTGTTACCATCATTATCAACATCATCATCATTACCATCATCATCATTACCATCATCATCATTACCATCATCATCATCATCATCTTGTCAGACTCTTTAAGCTGAAGGAAGACAATGACGAAATAGATGCTCCCAGAAAAGACATCAACAATAACAACTGTAACCATAACAACAACAACAACATCAACAATAACAACTGTAACCATAACAACAACAATAATAATAACAACAACAACAACAACAATAACAACTGTAACCATAACAACAACAATAATAATAACAATAACAACAACAACAATAATAACAATAACAATGATGAAAGCAACAAGAGCAATAACAACAAAGGTCACTCCTGGAAACTGTCAAGGGTTTACTAGTGAGCTCTTTCGTAATATTATTTCCTTAAATTGTCAATTCTAAATTATAATATATTCATGAAACTATGAATAAGTAATGAATAAAATTAATGATTATATTCGTAATATTATCAATAATACTATTCATAATACTATTCATAATGCTATTCATAAATAGTTATAATTAATAGAAAAAAAATTAATAATATTTATAATACTGTTAATAAAGAATTACAACTAATAAAAAGAATAATAATTATTAAATTACTGTTAATTAATAATTATAATTAATTATATAATAAATACTATTATCAACCTCCAGCCACCTCCTTCCCAACATGCTCTTTTCCAAGTATGGAAGCGTCGACAACATCTGTGCGTTTGATAAAAGAAGATTAATAAAAAGAATTATTTATATTAAATAAAAATTAATTCCTAATAAATAATAAATCATTCAATAATTTCTAATAAATTAACATTGATTCATAAAAAACAATAAATCAATTAATAATTCCTGATAATACTTTTCCCCATCATTAATTCGTGAACCTTGCCTCTCTCTAGCGAGTGAACAGGACTCAGAGTATCATCATCATCAGCAGCAGCACCAGCAGCATCATCATCAGCACCACACTGACCAGGCAGACGGGCCTTTCAAGCTCTTCAAGCGAAACTCCCGCCACCTTTCCTTCATGCAGGAGTGAGTGTGCCTTGCTTTGATTGTCATGATGATGATGATGATGGTGATGATGATGATGATGATGGTGGTGGTGATGATGATGATGATGATGATGATGATAATGATAATGATTATTTTTGTTTATTTTATTTTTAAAGATTAAAAATTGTTTATAATTAGAATAAAATGATAATTTTTATATTATTTATTTAAATAATAATAATTATTTTTGTTACTTAATCTTCTTATTAAGATTATTATTATCATTATTATTTCATCAACTTCAGCAAAAAGTCAAAGTCCGACTTTGATCTGACGCCACAACGTGACCACAAGTTCCCATTCGATTTCAACAACTGCAACAACAACAACAACAACAACAACAACAACAACAACAAAAACAAATCAATTAAAAAAAAAGCAAAGCGAAACAACACAATTTTCCACATCACCACCGACATGTACAACAACAAAAACAACAACAATCCATATGACGTCACGAACGACGGCGAAAACATCAACAACAACAGCGACGTCACGTTGCCATACAAAGATACTGAATACAAGCAAGGTAATGTGAGTAGTGATTCTTTGGAGGCGGTGTTGATGAATGAGATGAAGCTGAGGCAGAAGGATCACCGAGTCAAGTGCCTGGAGAACGAAGCCAAACTGGTGGATTTGCAGGTGGTGGTGGTGGTGGTTGGAAGGGGGGGGTGGTTGGGTGGAAGGGGTGGGGGTGGTTGGGTGGAAGAGTGATGGTGATGGTGGGTGGAGGGGGGTGGTGGTGGCTGGGTGGAGGGGGGGGGGTTAGTTTGGTAGGTGGTGGTGGTTGGGTGGAAGGGAGGGTGGTTGGGTGTTAGAGTCGTCGTGATGGTGGTTGGAAGGGGGGGTTAGTTGGGTGGAGGGGGGGTTAGTTGGGTAGGTGGTGGTGGTTGGGTGGAGGGGGCTGGTGATGGTGGGTGGAGGGGGGTGGTGGTGGCTGGGTGGAAGGGGGGGTTAGTTGGGTAGATGGTGGTGGTTGGGTGGAGGGGGGGGTTAGTTGAGTAGGTGGTGTTGGATGAGTGAGGTGTGTGATGGTAGATGGGGGGGGGGTTTACAAGTCAATTGGTTGATGAGGATCTCTACATGTACACACATTTAACACCAGGGAGATCCTATCCTTTAACAACGCCACTTCAACCATCATGAGAAATATTCCAACTACAACAAAAACAATCGTCATTACAACCACAAATACAATAACCACACCAAAAACAACCTCAACAACACACAACTACAACCTAACCACAATCACACTCCACCACAACAACCACACACCAACAACACAACAACCACACACCAACCACACACCAACCACACCACAACCACACACCAACCACACACCAACCACACACCAAAAACACACCAACCACTCCACAACCACACCACAACCACACACCACCACAGTTCAGATACGAGAGCTTGTTAGCAGATAGACGGCTGTTTGTACAGTGGGTGGAGAAGAGGAGGAGGTTGGAGGAGAGGATGGAGTCTGTGTTGCAGCACCAAGTGCACGAGATGACCTCCCTTAAGGATGTGTGTGTTTGTGTGTGTGTGTGTGTGTTTGTATAGGGGTGGATAAGTGTGTGTTTGTGTGTGTCTGTGTGTGTGTTTTTGGGTGGATAAGTGTGTTTGTGTTTGTGTGTGGGTGGGTAAGTATGAGTTTAGGTGTGTATTTGTGTGTGGGGGTGGATAAGTGTGTGTTTTTTTGTGTGTGTGTGTGTGGGTTTGTAGGTATTGCTGTGTGTGCGTGTGAGTGTGTTGTGGGGGTGTGGGATAAATGGTGCTGGGGTTTATTGGCTGTGGAGAGTGAGAGATAATAATCATGATCATCGTCTTCATCATCATCACCATCGCCATCATCATCATCACCATCGCCACCATCATCATCACCATCGCCATCATCATCATCACCATCGCCATCATCATCATCACCATCGCCATCATCATCATCACCATCGCCATCATCATCATCACCATCGCCACCATCATCATCACCATCGCCATCATCATCATCACCATCGCCATCATCATCATCATCTCGACAGGACATTATGGTGATGGAGGATGGTTTTCTCTTGAAGGTTGAAGAGAAGATCATGCCTCAGCAACAAGGCATTGATGAAGGCTTCGAGAAGGTGATGATGATGATGATGGGGGTGATGATGATGATGATGGTGGTGATGATGATGGGAATGATGATGTGAATGATGATGAGGGTGGTGATGATGGTGGAGGTGATGAAGATGATAATGGTGGTGATGATGATGATGGTGGTGGTGATGATGATGATGAGAATGGTGATGGATGGGCGGTTTAACACAACTAACCCACCCTTTCCCCCCCCACCCAACAGCTTCTAAAAATAGAACAAGACAGTCTACAACAGCAGCCAATGGGCTTTCAGGACAACCGGAAGTTCTCGCAATTGATCTTCCATTCGACCAATCAGGTGCTAGAACTACTGGCGGCCATGTTTGTTCTCTTAGCAGCCTCCCTCTCCTTCTTCGGAGCCCTCATCCCGGCCAATCCGCATCGGTCAGTGGTCAGTAATCATTATCATCATCATCGTTATCATCATCATCATTATCATCATCATCATTATCATCATCATCATTATCATCATCATCGTTATCATCATCATCATTATCATCATCATCGTTATCATCATCATCATTATCATCATCATCGTTATCATCATCGTGATCTTTATTGTTATCATCATCATCGTCGTCTCCATCATTATCATCTTCATCATTGCCATCATCATTATCATTTCCATCATCACCATCATCATGGTTTAAGTTGTAAACAATTATTGAAACAATAATAATATAAATATTAATAATATAATAATAATAATAATATAAATATTAATAATATAATAATAATAATATAAATATTAATAATATAATAATAATAATAATATAAATATTAATAATGATTACTCCTAATAATAATATAAATATTAATAATATAATACTCCTAATAATAATATAAATATTAATAATATAATACTCCTAATAATAATATAATAATACTACTCTTAATAATAATATAAATATTAATAATATAATATTAATAATAATATAAATTCCCATTTCAATGTACGACCGCCACAAACGCTGACCACAGGCCTCACCGTAACTACGTGAAGTTTCTGTTGATCGTCATGGTGCTGGTGCTGGCAGTGGTGCTGAGGTGCAAGTATGGTGCTTGTGGAGGTGATGATGATGATGCTGGTGGTGCTGGTAGTGATGTCGGGACAGGTGGTGCTAGTAGTGATGCTGGTGTTGGTAGTGATGTTGGAAAAGGTGGTGCTAGTAGTGGTGTGAGAGGTTCTGGTAGTAGTTTTAGTGGTGATGATGATAATAGTGGTGGTGGTTGTAGTAGTAGTGGTGATAGTGGTTTGGGTCGTGGTGATGATTGTGATGTAAAAGAACCTGATGCTTAAACAGATCATTTTATTGTTGTTTTGTTGGTTCCAGTGTTTCTGTAAAACATTCAAATCTTCGTAAGCTGCATAAAGATTGTAAAAAAGCTTTAAACAATTATTCAAAACATCTTAGGTAAGGTTTATAAAAAGCTTCAAAATTAACTGGCATTTATAACGATGATGATGATGATAACGATGATGATGATGATGATGATGATGATGACTGCAATACTGCCATATCTTTCATGCATCGCCTCCAAACGTTTTCCTGCCATTTTCTCCATTTTCCATGAATTTCTTATTTTTAATTCCAAATTTCATTTCAATTTTCCCCCATTACAACACATTTGCGATTGATTAATTAATCAATTAATTAATTAGTTTTCGCTCACACAGGGATTCGATGCTTTTGTGATATTCAATTTTTGTGTCTTTCATCTGATCGCTTCTCTCGCCATCAGCTCACCAAATGTAATGCCTTACATGACTCTATATCGCCCTACACTGCCACTACTACTACTACTACTAATACTACTACTACTACTACTACTACTACTACTACTACTACTACCACTACTTCTACTACTACTGCTACTACTACTACTACTACTACTACTACTAATACTACTACTCCAACTACTACTACTACTACTACTACTACTACGATTCAGAGGCGATATTAAGGTCAACTTCCACTCATGCATAATCGATTTCACGTTTTCACATTTCAAAAGATCTGTTATATATATTAATGCTCATTACAATCATTGCTAATTTAATAGATTGTTCATTATATTAATAATTATTGTTCATTATTGCATAAGCACATGCAACTTAATTCTTTTTGATTCTAAGATAATGATAATATAGTAATTAGGTTCAAGCAATTATAGTAAGATAATTGTAATTAAATAATTATGATTTAATTATGCTTCAGTAATTATTATTAAGTGATAATCATTTTAATAACCATAATCACATTAAATTTAATTATAATAATTTATTTTCAAATTCTATTAAAGACCTTTCAATTAAATGGCAATCACTGATTGCAGTTTCATTGTTGTTGGTGAAGTTTCTGAAATCGTTTTTCTGGGCCGGGTACCCAAGTCTTACTCAGATGTTAAAAAGGAAAACTCGTGAAAAATGCCAAACTTGTTGATATAAGTTCCATTCTCGAAAATGCTTCGATGAGGAACATAAACATAGATAATAATAATAAAAAAAATAATTAAACTTTCTAGGGTGTTTACGATCCTAGAAAATTATCTCATGATTTCTTTGGGCATTGTGGACTTCATGAAAAAGCATAGAAGTGCCAATTGGCATCACTATGCAGTAGAGGGTCAAGTCAATTATAATAGTGAACATTCCTAAAAGACCTTGTTTAAACGGGTACATTGTATTTAAAGAAAATAATACACCCTTTGAAATGAGCACTTGATTTAAATGCGTACTTAAATGGCTTTCGGGTACCCGGGTTCTGAGTATTAAAGCCATAGTGACCTCTAATAATAACAAAAGCAGCAATTCACAATAATTCAGTAAATGCTTTATGCGAGAAATCACAGATCTGATTTATAAATACAAATGCTGACTGCCAATGATTTATAAATACAAAAAGCTTGGTTCCTAGGCAACTAAATCTGAAACTATGAAAAGTTGACTTCCATCCCGTGTGTACCCTGCAAGTTGTGGCTGCTATGATATCATTATCAGCATGGCAATGACGTCACAACCAAAACCATCAAATTTAACCCCCATAGCCACCCTAAAATCACAGCCACCACCCCAAAAAACAAAAAAACAACCCTTTACAAATTTGCAGCCAAACCCCAAACCCCCCTCTCCCCCCCCCCCCCCCCGCCAATAAAACCACAAGCACTGCACCACCACCATTACAACCCCACCCATCCATCCTACTACCAACATTCCCCCCCCCAACACTCTCAACAACCACTCGACCAAGTAGAGCATCACTTAAAGTACATCTTATCGAAGTCTTCGCAGTAGAAGTAGTTGTCGGGCACGTAGAGGTCGTCATGCATTGATAGGATACGCATCAGTGAACGCAGCTTCATCCACCAACTCTCCAATGGGATGCGGTGTCTGCATGCGATGGTTTGGGATGGGTAGAAGGATGGGTTGGGATGGGTTGAGATGGGTAGAAGGATGGGTGGGGATGGGTAGAAGGATGGGTTGGGATGGGTAGATGGATGGGTTGGGATGGGTTGAGATGGGTAGAAGGATGGGTTGGCATGTGTTAGGAAGCATATAAGGATAGGTTGGGATGGGTAGAAGGATAAATAAATGGTTTGTTTAAGAGGGTGACTGGATAGAGTAAAATGATGGATGAATGGTGGGATTAGGTGGAGGAAATGGATGGATGTTGGTTTGGTGAATAGTGAGTGGGTGGGATGGATGGGATGGTGGAGATGGATGGTTGGGTGAGAGGTTGAGTGTATAGATGGTTGGAGTAAAATGATAGATAGATGGTTTGGGTGAAGGATGGATGGCTGGAATGAATAGGGTGGGTGGGTGGATGACGGTTGAGGTGGGTGGGTGATAGTCAGCGTGGATATTTAGTTGGAATTGGTGAGTTGAGAAGATGGTTGGGGTGGGTAGATGAATGAATGGTTGGAGAGGGCCGATGAGTGGTCAGAGTAGGTAGATGAATGATTGAGTTTGGTGGACTTGAACCTCTCAAATCTCAACTTTTCTTCCAGTTAAAGCACCCACTCAACCTCCTTTATCCACTCAAACCCCTCCGCCCCCTCAACCCCCTCCACCCACTCAAACCCTCCTCCCCCCACCCACTTGAAATCAGTGGCACTCCTCAATTGCTGCACGGGTGTACACACTGTGGTCTTGTTCTGCAGCCCCATCAGTGTGACATTCTCTTCTGTGGTCGTGTGCACTGTACCTATGGGGGGGGGGATTGGGTTGGTGAGGGTGGAAAAAGTTGCGGTTAGGTTAGGGTTGGTGAGTTAGTGGTGGATGGGATAGTAGATGAGAGGTGTGGGGTGGTAGGTGGATTGGTGTGGTTGGTTAGTGGGTGGAGTAGTGAAATGAGTGGGAGAAAATGTCTTCAAAAGGGTGGTTTGAAAATATTGAACAATTGTATACAAAATCCGTAAAGTTGTTTTAAACCTACCTTTTCCTACCCCCCCTCCCCATTTCAATCTCACCCCCCCCCCCCTACTCTCCCATCCCCCTTCGTTTAACGACCACCATCACCACGGTCACTACCTTCAGGCGAGAGGTGTTGTTGCACTTGTTCTGTGATGACGTCAGCAGCTTTAGCGCCAAGTTTCGTCCCCAAGTTTCGGTCAAATGGGCTGGGATTGCCGCCCTGAATGCATAATTTATGCATTTATTCATGGATTTTTCTGATTATTTGAGTATTTATTAACGGATTTATTATTGACCCAATAAATTATTCATGATGGATTTTCCTTTGATTTGATTGGCCAGACCTGCTGCATGTGACCTAGGACGTTTAAACGGCACGTGAATGTTTTCTTGCCTTCTTCCTCGTACAACCTTCGAAGTTTAATAAAACTAAAAATAATAATAACATTAATATTAATAATAATAACATTAATAATAACATTAATAATAAAAACATTAATAATAATAATAACATTAATAATATTAATAAAATTAATAATAATAATAAAATTAATAAAAATAATAACATTAATAATAATAATAACATTAATAATAATAATAACATTAATAATAATAACATTAATAATAATAATAACATTAATAATAATAACATTAATAATAATAATAACATTAATAATAATAATAATAACATTAATAATAATAATAATAACATTAATAATAATATTAATAACATCTTTATTGTTATTACTATCATTGAATTTATTGATCATTATTATCACCATCATCATCATCATCCTCATCATCATCATCATCATCCTCCTCCTCCTCCTCATCCTCATCATCATCGCCTTCATCATCATCATCATCAACAGGAGGAGACCTGGTAATGAACTCGCTGCTGTAGTTTTCACTTGCCCTCTCATTCCTACGAAACAGCCATGTGCAAAAGTCAATTCGAAAAGTTCAACTGATCATGAATTATTCATACATACATAGGCTATTTATTATGCATCTTGTCTTTATATCTAATATTCCTGTTGTAATTACCAGTATTATAAAAATTATGATGATGATGATGATGAGTATTAACATGATTATTATTGTTATGATTTTTATAAGTATTATTATGATTATGATGATTTTTATAGGTATTATTATGATTATGATGATTTTTATAAGTATTATTATGATAATGATGATTTTTATAAGTATTATTATGATTATGATGATTTTTATAGTATTATTATAATTATGATGATTTTTATAAGTATTATTATGATTATGATGATTTTTATAAGTATAATTCTTATTGAAATTATTATTATTATTAAAATTATTATTTATATTATTAGTTTCCACCTGAGCACCAGTCCTCTCTTCACTCCACTTCTTATCTTCGACTCCAGATGCCTAACGTCTGCCTGGTGGTGATGATGATGATGACGATGATGATGAAGATGAGAAAAAGGATGAAGTTATGATGATGATGATAATGATGATGATGAATAATTCCAATGGTAGTAACAGCAATAAATTTATGATTATTATTTTTAATATATTTTTGTTATAATAACATTATAATTATAAATTATTTACTCAACCCTCCACCATCCCTCTATCCCATTATCCCACCCACCAACCATCCCACAATCAATTCCACCACAATCCCTATCTATCCTACCATCCCAACCCACCACTTAACCATCCCATTTTCCCTCCCCCAACCATCTCACTCACTCCACCTACCTCTCACCACCCAAACCATCCCAACCCACCCAAACCATCCCAACCCACCCAAACCATCCCAACCCACTCAAACCATCCCACTCACCAGCAACGTCTCAACACCAAAAGCCTCTTCGAAGATGTAGGCCGCATCAGCGCCACTCGCCAAAGCGCTCATCGTCGCCAGGTAACCACAGTAACCACCCATCACCTCCAACACAAACACCCTGTTCAGTGTTCCTGATGACGATTGCTTTATCCGGTCTGCAGCCTATTTGTGGGTGGGTTGAGGGTGGGGTGAGTTTTGTTGTTTGGGGGGGAGGAGGGGGGTTGGTCGGGCGGGGGGGTAGGTGGGGTAAATAATAAGAGTGGAGAGAAAAAGTTTGAAAGGCGAAAATATGAGTGTTGACCAACCCTTTAATGCGTGTCATGAAAGGCTATATGTGAGAGAGTTAATGAGAAAAATAGTTTTGGTTTCAGATGGGTGAGTGAGTTAGCTGATGGGTGAGTGAGTAGGTGGGCCAGTGGATGGGCGGTTAGGGTGAGTGTGTCAAGGGTCGAAGGCAGAGGCAAGCAAACGCACGGAGACAATGGCGTTGACGGAGGTGTCAGAGCCGAGACTGAAGTCAGTGCCTGGCACGTTGTTGGAGATGGTGGCAGGGATGCACGTGATGGGGATGCAGAGGGCAGCGTGGTCAGGCCTGCCCTCTGCCAGTTCAAGTACGCTTGCGTATGCCTGCATGCGTGGTTGTATGTGGTATGGGTTAGGAGAGGGTGGGGGCTGAGGTATCCTTATTAGCATACTTATTATTATTATCATCTTCATCATCATCATTATTATCATAATGACCATCATCATCACCACCACCACCATCATCATCATCATCACCTCGAATCCTCCGATCACCAGTAGACCACTGATAGAAAACTTCTTTAGTTTCTCAGCCACCACATCCAGACCCACCTTGCTCGGGGTGGTCCTGATGATGATGGTGGTGGTGATGATGATGATGATGATAATGATGACGGTGCAGAAAAAACATTGTACTGATAATGATGATGATGATGATGGTGATGATGATGATAAATGAAAAAAGCACAAGACTCAAAACTCTAGCGAAGAAGCAAACACCTGCAGGTCTTCAGTCTCGCCCCTCCAGCGCCCGCCCATCCATGCACGTCTCTCCACGACAACTCGTGCACCTTTCATCGTCATCATCATCATCATCATCATCATGAAGACATCATCATCATCACCCTCATCATTGTCATCACCACCATCATCATTATCATCATTATCATCATCATTAACATAATCATCATCAATATTATCATCATCATTAACATAATCATCATCAATATTATCATCGTCATAGTCATCATCATCATCATCATCCTCATGATCATCATCAACACTTTCTACAGCATCATTACTACCTTATCTTCGGCGAGCCCATCAAAGCCACTATAAATGCCCATCACTTTGTAGCCTGTGGAAAAACCCATCAATTAATAACTATCATCATACACACACACACACAAACACACACACACACACACACACACACACACACACACACACACACACACACACACACACACACACACACACACACACACACACACACACACACACACACACACACACACACACACACACACACACACACACACATACACACAAATACACACACATCCAAACGCACGCACGCACGCACACGCACACACACACACTCACACATACACACACACACACACTCACACACACACACACACGCACACACACACACTCACACACACACACACACACACACAAACACACACACACCCAAACGCACCCTTGGATATAGCAACCCTGACAAATGCTCTGACAGCAGCGTTCATCCCACCGGCTGGAGCGCCCACAATCATCACACCTAGTCTGTGCTGACTCTGTAGCGGTCAATGTGGTGCATTAGTAGTTATAGTAATGATTGTATCATCATCAAAGCCACTTTCTCTTTATTAGTGGTTATAGTAATGATAGTATCATCATCAATGCCACCTTCTCTTTAGGGAGCATAGGCTGTTGTGCATAAGTGGTTATAGTAATGATAGTATCATCATCAACACCACCTTCTCTTTGGGAAGCATGGGTTGGCCTCGGTTGAGAAGTTGGTAGCTGTTCAAATTTCCGAAAAACCGCCTCGAAATTGGATTTTGTGGAAAACATTGAAAATAGATGGCTATATATTACCATCGAACCACAATCAAAGCATCATCATCATCATCATTACATCATCATCATCATCATCATCATCATCATCACCATATCCACATCATCATCATCACCATCACACAATCATCGTCATCAGCACCCTAACACTTACTTGCCCCTCAATTGCACAGCGAGTCCGAAGTCTTTTTTGTCCATGGCCGCTTGCACTTGCTTCGTCCTTTCGACGCACTCCATCAGAGGCACTCGTACTGGCGTTGTGGTTGGGTGTGGTTGGGTGTGGTTGGATGTGGTTGGTGTGGTTGGTGTGTGGTTGGTGTGTGGTTGGTGGATGTGGTTGGGTGTGGTTGGTGTGTGGTTTGGTGTGGTTGGTGTGTGGTTGGTGTGTGGTTGGTGTGTGGTTGGTTGTGGTTGGTGTGGTTAGATGTGGTTGGTGTGGTTGGTGTGTGGTTGGTGTAGTTGGTGTGTGGTTGGTGTGGTTGGTGTGTGGTTGGTGTGGTTGGATGTGGTTGGGTCTGGTTGAACGTGGTTGGTGTGGTTAGTGTGTGGTTGGTGTGGTTGGATGTGGTTGGTGTGGTTGGGTGTGGTTGGTGTGTGGTTGGTGTGGTTAGGTGTGGTTGGTGTGGTTGGGTGTGATTGGTGTGGTTGGTGTAATTGGAAGTGGTTGGTGAGGTTGGGTCTGGTTGGTGTGGTTGGATGTGTGGTTGGATGTGGTTGGGTGTGGTTGGGTGTGGTTGGTGTGGTTGGTGTGGTTGCGTGTGGTTGGGTGTGGTTGGATGTGGTTGGTGTGTGGTTGGTGTGGTTGGTGTGGTTGGATGTGGTTGGTGTGTGGTTGGTGTGGTTGGATGTGGTTGGTGTGGTTGGTGTGGTTGGATGTGGTTGATGTGGTTGGTGTGGTTGGTGTGGTTGGTGTGGTTGGGTGTGGTTGGGTGTGGTTGGATGTGGTTGTATGTGGTTGGTGTGGTTGGATGTGGTTGGGTGTGGTTGGTGTGGTTGGGTGTGGTTGGGAGTGGTTGGGTGTAATTGGTGTGGTTGGTGTGGTTGGATGTGGTTGATGTGGTTGGTGTGGTTGGTGTGGTTGGTCTGGTTGGTGTGGTTGGATGTGTGGTTGGATGTGGTTGGGTGTGGTTGGGTGTGGTTGGGTGTGGTTGGTGTGGTTGGTGTGGTTGGGTGTGGTTGGGGGTGGTTGGATGTGGTTGGTGTGTGGTTGGTGTGGTTGGATGTGGTTGGTGTGTGGTTGGTGTGGTTGGATGTGGTTGGTGTGGTTGGTCTGGTTGGTGTGGTTGGATGTGGTTGGTGTGGTTGGTCTGGTTGGTGTGGTTGGTGTGTGGTTGGTGTGGTTGGGTGTGGTTGGATGTGGTTGGTGTGGTTGGTCTGGTTGGTGCGGTTGGGTGTGGTTGGGTGTGGTTGGTGTGGTTGGTGTGGTTGGATGTGGTTGGTGTGTGGGTAGTGTGGTTGGTGTGTGGGTAGTGTGGTTGGTGTGTGGGTAGTGTGGTTGGATGTGGTTGGTGTGGTTGGTCTGGTTGGTGTGGTTGGATGTGGTTGGTGTGGTT
The DNA here is from genome assembly GCA_943735955.1 of Piscicola geometra. Lineage (NCBI taxonomy): Eukaryota > Metazoa > Annelida > Clitellata > Hirudinida > Piscicolidae > Piscicola > Piscicola geometra. The sequence continues at coordinate 5,880,721 of OX030964.1, forward strand.
GGATGTGGTTGGTGTGGTTGGTCTGGTTGGTGTGGTTGGATGTGGTTGGTGTGGTTGGTGTGTGGTTGGTGTGGTTGGTGTGTGGTTGGTGTGGTTGGGTGTGGTTGGATGTGGTTGGTGCGGTTGGTGTGGTTGGGTGTGGTTGGATGAGGTTGGTGTGTGGTTGGTGTGTGGTTGGGTGTGGTTGGTGTGGTTGGTGTGGTTGGTGTGTGGTTGGTGTGGTTGGTGTGTGGTTGGTGTGGTTGGGTGTGGTTGGATGTGGTTGGTGCGGTTGGGTGTGGTTGGTGTGGTTGGGTAGGTTGGTGTGGTTGGTGTGGTTGGATGTGGTTGGTGCGGTTGGTGTGGTTGGGTGTGGTTGGATGTGGTTGGTGTGTGGTTGGTGTGTGGTTGGGTGTGGTTGGTGTGGTTGGTGTGGTTGGTGTGTGGTTGGTGTGGTTGGTGTGTGGTTGGTGTGGTTGGGTGTGGTTGGATGTGGTTGGTGCGGTTGGGTGTGGTTGGTGTGGTTGGGTAGGTTGGTGTGGTTGGTGTAGTTGGATGTGGTTGGTGTGGTTGGTGTGGTTGGTGTGTGGTTGGGTGTGGTTGGTGCGGTTGGTGTGGTTGGTGTGAATAGTGTGGTTGGATGTAGTTGGGTGTGGTTGGATGTGGTTGTATGTGGTTGGTGTGGTTGGATGTGGTTGGTGCGGTTGGTGTGGTTGGGTGTGGTTGGTGTGGTTGGTGTGGTTGGGTGTGGTTGGGTGTGGTTGGATGTGGTTGGATGTGGTTGGATGTGGTTGGTGTGGTTGGTGCGGTTGGTGTGGTTGGGTGTGGTTGGTGTAGTTGGTGTGGTTGGGTGTGATTGGATTGGTTGGTGTAATTGGAAGTGGTTGGTGAGGTTGGGTCTGGTTGGTGTGGTTGGATGTGTGGTTGGATGTGGTTGGGTGTGGTTGGGTGTGGTTGGTGTGGTTAAGTGTGGTTGGGTGTGGTTGGGTGTGGTTGGATGTGGTTGGTGTGTGGTTGGTGTGGTTGGTGTGGTTGGATGTGGTTGGTGTGTGGTTGGTGTGGTTGGATGTGGTTGGTGTGGTTGGGTGTGGTTGGGAGTGGTTGGGTGTGCTTGGTGTGGTTGGTGTGGTTTGATGTGGTTGATGTGGTTGGTGTGGTTGGTGTGGTTGGTCTGGTTGGTGTGGTTGGATGTGTGGTTGGATGTGGTTGGGTGTGGTTGGGTGTGGTTGGTGTGGTTGGTGTGGTTGGTGTGGTTGGGTGTGGTTGGGTGTGGTTGGATGTGGTTGTATGTGGTTGGTGTGGTTGGATGTGGTTGGGTGTGGTTGGTGTGGTTGGGTGTGGTTGGGAGTGGTTGGGTGTGGTTGGTGTGGTTGGTGTGGTTGGATGTGGTTGATGTGGTTGGTGTGGTTGGTGTGGTTGGTCTGGTTAGTGTGGTTGGATGTGTGGTTGGATGTGGTTGGGTGTGGTTGGGTGTGGTTGGTGTGGTTGGGTGTGGTTGGGTGTGGTTGGATGTGGTTGGTGTGTGGTTGGTGTGGTTGGTGTGGTTGGATGTGGTTGGTGTGTGGTTGGTGTGGTTGGATGTGGTTGGTGTGGTTGGTCTGGTTGGTGTGGTTGGATGTGGTTGGTGTGGTTGGTCTGGTTGGTGTGGTTGGTGTGTGGTTGGTGTGGTTGGGTGTGGTTGGATGTGGTTGGTGTGGTTGGTCTGGTTGGTGTGGTTGGTCTGGTTGGTGCGGTTGGGTGTGGTTGGTGTGGTTGGGTGTGGTTGGTGTGGTTGGTGTGGTTGGATGTGGTTGGTGTGTGGGTAGTGTGGTTGGTGTGTGGGTAGTGTGGTTGTATGTGGTTGGTGTGGTTGGTCTGGTTGGTGTGGTTGGATGTGGTTGGTGTGGTTGGATGTGGTTGGTGTGGTTGGTCTGGTTGGTGTGGTTGGATGTGGTTGGTGTGGTTGGTGTGTGGTTGGTGTGGTTGGTGTGTGGTTGGTGTGGTTGGGTGTGGTTGGATGTGGTTGGTGCGGTTGGTGTGTTTGGGTTTGGTTGGATGTGGTTGGTGTGTGGTTGGTGTGTGGTTGGGTGTGGTTGGTGTGGTTGGTGTGGTTGGTGTGTGGTTGGTGTGTGGTTGGTGTGGTTGGGTGTGGTTGGATGTGGTTGGTGCGGTTGGGTGTGGTTGGTGTGGTTGGGTAGGTTGGTGTGGTTGGTGTGGTTGGATGTGGTTGGTGTGTGGTTGGTGTGTGGTTGGGTGTGGTTGGTGTGGTTGGTGTGTGGTTGGTGTGTGGTTGGTGTGGTTGGGTGTGGTTGGATGTGGTTGGTGCGGTTGGGTGTGGTTGGTGTGGTTGGGTAGGTTGGAGTGGTTGGTGTGGTTGGATGTGGTTGGTGTGGTTGGTGTGTGGTTGGGTGTGGTTGGTGCGGTTGGTGTGGTTGGTGTGAATAGTGTGGTTGGATGTGGTTGGGTGTGGTTGGATGTGGTTGTATGTGGTTGGTGTGGTTGGATGTGGTTGGTGCGGTTGGTGTGGTTGGGTGTGGTTGGTGTGGTTGGTGTGGTTGGGTGTGGTTGGGTGTGGTTGGATGTGGTTGGTGTGGTTGGATGTGGTTGGATGTGGTTGGTGTGGTTGGTGTGGTTGGTGCGGTTGGTGTGGTTGGGTGTGGTTGGTGTAGTTGGTGTGGTTTGGTGTGGTTGGGTGTGGTTGGATGGGGTTGGGTGTGGTTGGTGTGGTTGGTCTGGTTGGTGTGGTTGGGTGTGGTTGGTGTGGTTGGTATGGTTGGTGTGTGGTTGGGTGTGGTTGGTGTGATTGGGTGTGGTTGGTGTGGTTGGGTGTGGTTGGTGTGGTTGGTGTGGTTGGGTGTGGTTGTATGTGGATGGGTGTGGTTGGGTGTGGTTGGACGTGGTTGATGGGGTTGGTGTGGTTGGGTGTGGTTGGTGCGGTTGGGTGTGGTTGGTGTGGTTGGATGTGGTTGGTGTGGTTGGATGTGGTTGGTGTGGTTGGATGTGGTTGGTGTGGTTTGATGAAGGAGTGGAGAGTTGGTTGATTGTGGTTGGGTTGTAATGTGAAAAAGTGTTTGTTTGAGAGTTGTTGTGCTTGTTGTTGGAGGGGTTGTTGTTGTAGTTTGGTGGTTGTGGTTGGAGAGTTGGTTATTTTGGTTGGAGAGTAAGTGCTTCTTGGGTTGTTGGAGTTGTTGAAGTTGTTGAGTGTTGGATGGTTTAAGTTGGAAGAATGGTTGGAGAGTTGTGGTTGTACTTGTGGTTTGGGATGGTGTAGAAATGGTGTTGACTGGTTGTTGAAAATGTGATTGGTTGTTGTTGGTTGAAGAAGTGGTTTGGTGGTTGCGTGGGCTGGGTGATAGATAAGATGGTTGTTGCTGGGTGTGGGAAGAGTTGGTGTTAGTTGTGGTTGATGGAGGGTTGGGGTTATGGTTGGGTGTTGTTAAGTAATTGTGGTTGAATGTTGTTGTTGTTGTTGTTGTTGTTATGGTTGTGACTAAGTGGTTGTTTAAAGAGGTGGTTGTGGGTTGGGTGGTTGTGGTTGGGTAGTTGTGGTTAAGTGTCTGTAATTATCCGCTTCAAACACAGTACAAACCATCACAAACCATCACAAACCCGCTGCAACTCACCCTCTCATAACCACTCCAACACGCCCAAACACGCCTCCAACTCACCAGTCTGGTTACAGGACAAGGATATTACACAGGCGGGGGTGTCCATCTTAGCGTCCATCAACGCCATCACCGCCTCAGCTCCCATCCTGCTTCCCAGGATCCGGTCGAAGGCCGAAGGATGACCACCCCTCTGTGGATATTAGTCGATTATTCAGTTTAATATGCCTTTAAACGGCCAAAAATGGTTTATTCAAAAATATTTTAAATATTTATTTTTAACAAATTAACTTGAGAGTTTAAATTGTAGTGTGAAAAAGTTATTTTAAAAGTTATTTTTTATTTTAACCCGAGAAAAGTAGTTTAAATGATTAGGATTTTTCTTTTTTTGAATACAAAATAGGTCATATTGTCTTTTAACTGGTAAAACTATTCAAAATAATTTAGATTTATGTCTTTTTAATTTTTTGAATGAAATAATCACCTGCACGTGACCAAGGATGGTGACTCTGGTGTCGTAGCCCATCTTAGTGCTAATTAACTGCATTTGGATGGGATGATGGGTGTTTATAATGCATGAGATGGATGGTTGGGAAAGGATGATAGTGGTTGATGGATAGATGGGAAGATGGGTGGGATGGATGAATGGAAGGATGAGGTTGATGATGGATGAATGGAAGGATGAGTTTGATGATGGACGCGATAATGGATGAGATTATGGGAGTTGATGAATGTTTGGGATGATGGATGTTGATGAATATAAAGTAAATGGTTAGATAGATGGATGAGCGAAAAGATGAATGGATGGGTGAATAGATGGATGGATGGGTGAATAGATGGATGGATGAGGGGTGAATGAAGCAACACAGAACGCCTCCCCTTCCACAACACCTCTTTGACTGCCTCTGATGTGATGGCATTGCCATTCTTGTCGATGGCACCCTCTGAGACGATGATGATGTTGAGACGTTGGCCCGCCAGTCTCTCCTTTGATGGTCATGATGATGATCATGATGGTGATGGTGGTGGTGGTGGTAGTGGGAGATTGCTGGTTGTGAGAGATGGTGGTGGTGGGAGGTGGTGGTTGTGAGAGGTGGTGGTAGTGGGAGGTGGTGGTTGTGAGAGGTGGTGGTAGTGGAAGGTGGTGGTTGTGGGAGGTGGTGGTTGTAAGAAGTAATGGTAGTGGGAGGTGGAAAAGACTACCCTTTTTCCACCTTATTCTCACTATCTTTCCTCTCCTCCAACCCTTCCCCCTCCCTCCTCAGACTCTTCCCCCCTCCCTCCTCCAGCCCTCCCCCTCCCTCTACAAACCTCCTCATCCCTCCACAACCCTCCCCCTCCCTCCACAAACCTCCCCATCCCTCCACAACCCTCCCCCTCCCACCACAATTCTCCACAACCTCCCCATCCCTCCACAACCCCTCCCCCTCCCATCCCACCTTGGCCAACTTCATGCACATCCTCTCTTGCCAGCCCTCCTCTGGTGGACACTCTGGTATGAAGATGAAGTCAGCCTCTGAAGCTATGCCAGCAACCAATGCCAGATACCTTTGGAGGTGGTGATGGTGATGATGATGATGATGGGGTGATGGGGTGGTGATGATGTGGTGGTGCTGGTGGTAGGAGTAGTGATGCTTGTGGTGGTGATGATGGTGTTGGTGGTGGTTATAGTGGTGGTGATGATGGTGGTTGTGGTGATGATGATGATGATGACAAGAGAAGCTCACCCACAATGTCTTCCCATCACCTCCATTACAAAACACCTCTGATGACTGCAGTAAAGTATTTTATATAATTGTCAACATCATCATCAGCATCATCGCTCATCATCATCATCATCATCATTTTCACCATCACCATCATTTTCACCATCAGCATCATCATCATCATCACCTGCACGCAGTAGTAGTGATGTTATCAATGGCTTCAATGATTCTATGAAGGGCTGTGTCTGTACCTGGATTAGATGGTGATGATCATGGTGACGATCATGATGATGATACTGATGATGTTGATGTTGATGATTGAAATTGCAATACTAATATAGATTACATTAGTTTGAAAAAAGCTCATAACTACCACCACTCCCCCATCATCATCGTCATCATCGTCATCATTATCATCATCATCATCATCGTCATCGTCATCATCATCATCATCATCATCATCAACTGACCAATGGTCATGTCAGTGCCACAGAAGTCATTGTCAATCGACCCGACCAGGCCAACGATGTTCAAGTGACCACAGTCCATGCTGGTCTCTTTGTCGATCTTGCCTGGGATGGGAGGAGGTGGGAGGATGGTGAGGGTGGATTGGGATGAGGGTGGATTGGGATGAGGGTGGATTGGGGGGAGAGTGGATTGGGATGAGGGTGGATTGGGATGAGGGTGGATTGGGATGAGGGTGGATTGGGATGAGGGTGGATTGGGATGAGGGTGGATTGGGAATGAGAGTGGATTGGAATGAGGGTGGATTGGGGATGAGGGTGGATTGGGAATGAGAGTGGATTGGAATGAGGGTAAATTGGGAATGAGGGTGGATTGGGATGAGGGTGGATTGGGGATGAGGGTGGATTGGGAATGAGAGTGGATTGGAATGAGGGTAAATTGGGAATGAGGGTGGATTGGGATGAGGGTGGATTGGGAAGAGGGTGGATTGGGGATGAGGGTGAATTGGGATGAGAGTGGATTGGGATGAGGGTGGATTGGGGATGAGGGTGGATTGGGATGAGGGTGGATTGGGGATGAGGGTGGATTGGGATGAGGGTGGATTGGGATGAGGGTGGATTGGGATGAGGGTGGATTGGGGGTGAGGGTGGATTGGGATGAGGGTGGATTGGGATGAGGGTGGATTGGGGATGAGGGTGGATTGGAATGAGGGTGGATTGGGATGAGGGTCAATTGGGAATGAGGGTGGATTGGGATGAGGGTAAATTGGGAATGAGGGTGGATTGGGATGAGGGTGGATTGGGATGATGGTGGATTGGGGATGAGGGTGGATTGGGATGAGAGTGGATTGGGGATGAGGGTAAATTGGGAATGAGGGTGGATTGGGATGAGGGTGGATTGGGATGAGGGTGGATTGGGGATGAGGGTGGATTGGGGGTGAGGGTGGATTGGGGGTAAGGGTGGATTGGGATGAGGGTGGATTGGGATGAGGGTGGATTGGGGATGAGGGTGGATTGGGGGTGAGGGTGGATTGGGATGAGGGTGGATTGGGATGAGGGTGGATTGGGATGAGGGTGGATTGGGATGAGGGTGGATTGGGGATGAGGGTGGATTGGGATGAGGGTGGATTGGGATGAGGGTGGATTGGGGATGAGGGTGGATTGGGATGAGGGTGGATTGGGATGAGGGTGGATTGGGGATGAGGGTGGATTGGGATGAGGGTGGATTGGGATGAAGGTGGATTGGGATGAGGGTGGATTGGGATGAGGGTGGATTGGGGATGAGGGTGGATTGGGGGTGAGGGTGGATTGGGATGAGGGTGGATTGGGATGAGGGTGGATTGGGGATGAGGGTGGATTGGGATGAGGGTGAATTAGGGATGAGGGTGGATTGGGATGAGGGTGGATTGGGATGAGGGTGGATTAGGATGAAGGTGGATTGGGGATGAGTGGATGGGCAGTGGTCGTGTGATGGTGGATGTAGTGGTTAGAAAAGGCAATGGTGGTTGTGTGAGGGGAGAGTGGTGGTGCTTTTAGGGAAGAACAAATGTGGGTGAAGAAAGTGTGGTGGTTGTTTTGGAAGGTGGCGAGAAGGCTGGTGGTTGTGTTTAGGCTTGAAGGGATAAACGTGGATCTATAGAATAAAACCCTTCATCCATTTGTCAAAGTTTCTCCACAAAAAACAATCACCACACCGCAACCATCCAACCATAACAACCACCTCTCTAATCACAACCACCCATCCATCCTATTCCACCCATTCGATCATCTCCTTCCCTCCTATTACCCCCTTATCACAACTTATCAACCTTCCATCCTTTCGATCTCCCCGCATCCATTAACCTCATCCCTTACCAAACCATCAACCCCTAGTCACCTAACCCATCCATCAAACTTTCACTCATCCACATCAGCTTCACCCATTCCTCCATCCACTACCCACCATCTTCTATCCCACCTTTACACGTCCATCCATCCATCCATCCTTCTCACCATCCATCCATGCATCTAACCATGCATCCAACCATCCATCCATCCATCCATCCATCCATCCATCCAACCATGCATCCATCCATCCATCCACCCACCTTCATCCAACAACTGCCTCAGTAGGTCAGCCCACTCAATCCTGAATTGGTTTGCTCCTGTGAGACTGCCATCGCCACCTATGCACACCAGGTTGTTGATGCCTTGGTGGGATGGGATGGGTTGGGATGGATGAGATGGGTTGGGATGGATGAGTGGATGGATGAGTGATAAGAGATGGAAAGATAGATTTTGATAGATGTGTGGATGGGTGGATTGGAATGGAATGGATAGGTGGATTGAATGGATGGATGGGTGGTTAATTTGATAGATAGATGGAATGGGATGGAATGGGTTAGTAGATTGGGATGGATGGATGGGTGGGTGGAATCAATGGAATATAAAGGAATATGTTGCAAGAATCGGTTTAATAACTCTAAAAACTGTATGCCTTTTACTTGCCATCAAACCACACCACCTCCTCACTCACCACCCTTACAACAAAACCATCACCATCACTACCCCATCCCCCCACCACACCACAGCACTACCACCACACCATTTTCCCCCCACCACCACAACATCATCCTCATCATCATCCCACACCACCAGCACTGCCACAACACCATCCCCATACCCCCATCTTTATACCAGCACCACTACAAACCACCACCACACACCCATCCCACCACCACACCCACCACTTGCACCTACCAAGTTTCACAAGGTTCAGAGCTGCCTTCAGCCTTCCCTCCCTCTCCCTAAACTCCTTGCATCTCGCACTGCCTATTATAGTGCCCCCCTGCATCGCCATCATCATCATCATCATCCCGATCATCATCATCGCCATCATCATCATCGCCATCATCATCTCCACCATCATCATCATCATCTCCATCATCATCATTATCATCATCATCATTATCATCATCATCATCTCCACCATCATCACCATCTCCATCATCATCATCATCGCCATCATCATCATCATCACCGTTTGGATGATATTGGAGACGGAGGTCCAGTTAGCCAACACTATGTTCTCTCCTCCGTCTATCATTCCCTGGTATCCCTGTCATGATGATGATGATGACGATGATGATGGAGATGAGGATGATGATGATGGAGATGGTGATTATGATGATGGACGTGATGACTATGATGATGATAATGATGATGATGGTGGTAGAGGTGATGATGATGATGGTGGAAATGATGATGATGATGATAAGGATGGTAGTAGTGATGATAATGGTGATAGAAGCGATGATGATAATGATGATGGAAATAATGATGATAGAGATGATGGTGATGATGATGATGGAGATGGCAATGATGATGATGCTAATGATCAGCTGGTTGTGATGATGATGTTGGTATGACAATAACCTCCTTAATCAGGTACACCTTGCATCCCACATATCCTCCCATCCTGACAATGGACCTCAGAGCTGCATTCATGCCTGTGTTGTTGTTGTATTAGTGGTGTTGTTGTTGTTGTAGTTGTGGTGTTGTTGTTGTTGTATTAGTGGTGTTGTAGTTGTTGGTGGTGATATTGGTGGTTGCTGTAGTTGTTGGTGGTGATGTTGTTGTTGATGTTTGGTGGTGTGGTTGTTCTTTTTGGTGTTTTTGTTGTTGGTGGTGATTTTGTAGTTGTTGTTGTGCTTGATTTATTGTTGTTGCTGGTGGTGGTGTTTTTTTATTTGTTTTTAGTTGTTGTTGGTGGTGGTGATGTTGTTGTTGTTTTCATTGTTTGTTCCTGTATTATTCTTACTATTTTTAAAATTTTTAAATCAACACTTTATTCCTTTTTTCTTTCCACACCCACCATATTCCATCCATCAATCAACCCAACCAATCCACCCTTGCCAACCAATCCAACCTTGCCAACCAATCCCACCATACCTTGGGAATCTCCTCCACTTGTAAACACTCCAATGCAGTGACCTTCAAAGGAGTTCTTTTCGACCTTTTTTCCCTCCCTGCCCACAGTCTCACATATGCTGTAGGACTTCTCCATCCGTGACAGTGGTGGTGCTTCTTGTATGGTTGAATCTTCCATGGCTTTGGTGGTTGTGTGGTTTGAGGTTGGAGAGTTTTGTGGTATGGTAGGGTTTTGTGAGTTGTTTAAGATTTTTTATGGTAATTTTGTGTAAAGGTAAAGTTAGTGAAAACATTGTTTTAATTTTAGTTGTATAACAATCATAAAGTTTGCTTGTTTTATCTTGCACTTCTTTAAAAATATTTTTATTGTAACTTCAGAAAATTCATTGTTTTGAAAATAGGAATTAAAAAATATTGTAAAACAATTTTAACAGAAAATTGTTCAGTAATCCACTATTAATCTTCTTAAATCTAGCTTTTTTCTTAAAGTATTTAATAAAATAATTAATCAAATAATTCAGAAAAAAAAAATTTCTTTCAAATATCTAATAATTATAAACTGTTACTTTTTTTAGGCAGAGCAAATTCAATCAAAAGACCCCACAACCTTTCGTAAGGTGAAGGTTGCTAGAAAGGAATTTTTCCCAAGACTTAGTTAAGGTTTTACTAATTACCTGGAAACCTATTTATAGATACCATTTAAAAAAGATCTTTTTAAATAATTGATTGATTCTGTAATTAAAAAATATAAAATTGTGTCATTATAATTCTTTTTATGCAAACCCGTAACTACCTTCATGGCCACTTGATCCTCAATAATGTATCAGTGACATATTGAATCTCACTACAAGATTTGTTCATTTATTTAATATTTTACCCATTCAAACTTTAACATCAACCAAAAACCTTTCATACAATACAATGCGAAAAAATACCGCTCTTTAAATACAATACAATGCAATACAAAACCACTCTTTTATATAAAACAATTCAATATTAAACGGCTCTATTACCCTTAAACCCTTAAATCTTTTTACCCATAAAATTGCTGGATCTGAAGAAAGTGGAAGAAACTCCAAAAGACTGGACGATGTTTATTCTTTGAATTAACAATGATTTAACAGATACTTTGATACGTGATGACCTCTATTAGTTGAATAAATGACTAAAAACCAATCGTTAACAAACTTTTTGGGGTTGAGTTATTTCTATATTATCTACGGAGACACTACAACGCACTAAGTTGGATAGATTCTGCTCTATTCTTGACTATGAGGACTTATTTGGAAGTGGAAATGAGTGAGTGAGTGGGTGGATGGATGAGTGAGATGATAGATGATTTGATGAGTGAATGAATGAGGGAGAAATGAGTGTAAACGAGTGGATGAATGCAACAATAAAAGATCGGTGGAGAATGGCTGCTCAAAGTGTAGCTCAAGAGACTTTTTGAAATTTTCCATTGATCATTCCAAAAGTTCTTGATGAATATAAGATGCAGTGACCAACTATTGACTTCTTGTAATTACTGAAAAAATGTCACATATGTAATAATCTATCACATTGAAGACTACAAGAAACAACATCATCATCATCATCACCGCCACTCTCTCAGCCCATAGCACCTTTAGCACAAGTCGACTGTGGACAAATTAAGATTTTTAGCTACAAAAGTTTTGTAACAGATATTAATAAAACAAAATGGTATCAAATACTTGGTTAAAAAATATTTAAAACGTTTTTTTAATAAAAAAAACAAACAAAACGAACAGTTTTCTTCACTGGATGAGTCATGGCCATTTTTGTCAGTTTCCTTTTCAGTCTCTGCAGCCTCTCCCTCTGCTTTGGTTCTGTCTTCGAAGTCTGAGTTTTATTCGATCATCATCATCATCGTCATCAGCACCATCATCATCATCATCAGTCATCAGCACCATCATCATCAGCATCATCATTTGTTTAATAATCAGGCTCTAGCTTATTTTATTCTAATAATCAAATTATACATGTTGATTGATTGGTAATTATAATTAATTTTTAAATGAAAAACTCAGACCCAAACTAAATTATAATTTTTAAAATAGATATTAATTGAACTAAAAAAAACTAAAGACAAATACTAAAACTTTTATTTTTTAAACAGAGAAGGCGAAATTGTTGATAGCGACGCCACAAAAAGCCATGCAATATCAACTTTTGAGAATTAAGATTTGAGTTTGAGCAAAACATGCGAACATCGTCGAGAATTTCATGATGAGATAATGAGTAATTTAATCGATTTAATGAGTAATTGAATCAAAACCAATTAGACACTTAATAATTGCTATATCAATTTGATCAAAACGAAATACGCTTCCAAAGAATAAATTGATTTCCGTGAAAAAAATCCATTTTCGCAAAACTTTTAGTGACCTTGATGCAAGAAACAAATCATAGTTGACGAGAACAGTATATCAAATCTATAACACGTTTTAAATTAATCCCTTTGACTTTAATTAATGTTCTTTAAAATGAACAAACCAGACTGAATATCATGAAGTGTTCACAAAATTAAATGAACGAATGAACAGAGGTTCTTCAACAGCAAACACAAAAATATGAACATACATGTTTGTAAATGATTTGAACACTTTTAAATGAATGCGAAAACATGTAAAGTATTGTAAAGACTTTGAACTTTTTGTAAAATGATTAGGTTTAATTTGATTTTATGTACATTTTTGATATAAAAACGTCTTTAAATGTAACAGTAAAAACATTTTAAAACATGTAATTTTAAAAAACATTTTCTCAGTAGCTTTAGTTTCCATATATAACTCTGGCAACTACATGTATATGTAGGAGTAAAAATTAATGTAGCAGTTGGCGTAGTTGTTTTAAAATGACGGAAAGCTGGCTTGGATTACTGACACTGAATTGAAGTAGATGAGGTTTCTTATGGTGGAAGGTCTTGGAAGATTTAAAAGAATAATTTTAAAAATTAAATTAAAAATACAAATTAAATTTAACAACTCTTTTACGGGGTACTTTTTGGTCTCCTTAGGGAGTTTTAAGTCATGAACTAAACCACAAAAGCATGAAATTAATACAAATCTGCAACTAACGCGTACGCTTTGGGAATAGTGGTAACTTGATTAGGAGCTATAACTTTAACTTTAACGATACCAAGATAAAATCAGCTTATCATCGCAAAGTTAAAGAACAAACGATCAATTCCAAAACATGCGAAAAAAATTGAAATCGCTCAAAACGAAATCGTTTGAGGAAAAGAATCATTTGCCAAAAAACTGAGTAAAGGGACCAAAACATTTTGTAAGTTTTTCAAAGTTAAATAAAAACATCAGCAAGTTTGTCGATCGTCAAATTCTCATTTCCAAGTCGCGATAGCTGTTACTGCATGTTTATCCATTGTTTCTATTTCATTGTTAATTAGTTTTAAACCTTATATTTTATTATTTCAATTCTATTATTATTATTAGGTTATTATTATTGTTATTATAAATTTTTCTCTTTTATCAAAATCTTCTTTTCCAGTTAACCAGTACATGCTAAAGAATGGGCTGGAAATGAGGATGATGATGGTGATGATGATGATGATGATGATGATGATGATGATGAAAACGATGAGGGTGATGATGATTAAGATGATTTAAATTAAATGAATGAAATTAGGTTTAAACTGAGCTCTGAAATAATCAACTAAAATATAATAACTGCAACTGAAATTGTAAAAAATATATATTTAAAAGTTTCAACCTTTATTACTTTCATTTACTCCCTATGACCACTACCACGGCCCAACCACCACCATCACCACCACCACCACCACCACACCCACCTTGGAGCAATTCACTGGGGGCTTTCCCTCCCTCCGTAGGGGTGGGGATGGTGATTTCAAGCTGGGGTGCTTGCTCCAGGGGCAGTGGCGGCGTGGGTGGTCGATCGAAATTGTCTTTGAGGGAAATTTCCTGTGAATCTTGCTTATTTATTTCTTTGATAACTTCCGGTTTACTTTCAAGCTCTTTAGGAAATTCGATATCTTTGGGAGTTTCAGGATCTTTGGTCATTTCCGGAAATTCTGGAAGTTCGCCATCTTCAATTAGGTCAAGGTCGGGTACTGGTGGGGCAAACTGGGGCGGGCCAGGTCTCGAAGGGTCTGAGTTGACCTTTGTGAGAGATCAAAAGGAAAAAAGATCAAAATAGGTGGTTGAAGATATGAAAATGATTTCCTGATTAATTTTAAGACCTACAACAATCACTTACCAGAAACTATTTTTCAAAATATTGTAAGATTCTTTATTCAATTTCTCGTTTCAAAACCACCCACACACCCACCTCCACTTCATTTTCCTCCTCCTCTTCCTCATCTTCATCCACCACTCCTCCATTTCCATTCATCCCTCCATCAGCACCTTCCTCCTGCACCACCAAGGAAGGGAACACCCCCACCCTGCCATTCACCTCCCCCTCCCACCACCCGTCGTCCACCCCGTCATGCAGCTTCTTACGTAACACCTGGCCAGGTTTATTAGAGAAAATGATTTTTAATTGAAAATTTTCAATCAATAATTCGGTTAAATTATCCATTAGACTTAATTGTTTTATTTTACTATCTTTCACTTTTCTATTCATTCTTCACACCAACCTCTTTCCACTAAAAATATATATATCTCTTCCACCTGTCCATCTCAACCCCCTTCCTTTCCTCCCACCTGTCCATCTCAACCCCCTTCCTTCCCTTCCACCTGTCCATCTCAACCCCCTTCCTTCCCTTCCACCTGTTCATCTCAACCCCCTTCCTTCCCTTCCACCTGTCCATCTCAACCCCCTTCCTTCCCTTCCACCTGTCCATCTCAACCCCCTTCTCTCTCCTTCTCCACCACTCTACCTCAACCCCCTCTCTTCACTTATCATATTTAATCACCTATTTTTCTTTTTCCATATCTAAACTCTCTTCTGCCCCCACTCCATCCATCCATCCATCCATCCACCCACCCACCCATCCATCCATCTATCCATCTATCCATCCATCCATCCATCCATCCATCCATCCATCCATCCATCCATCCATCCATCCATCCATCCATCCATCCATCCATCCATCCATCCATCCATCCATCCATCCATCCATCTATCCATCCATCCATCCATCCATCCATCCATCCATCCATCCATCCATCCATCCATCCATCCATCCATCCCTCCATACCTCCTCCACCACACCCACCTCGATCAACTGGCCCTCATTGAAGGTGAGTTCTTCGTCGTTGGTTGCGTAATAGTCGTACAGTGCTCGAGCCCACACCTTGTCTGGCGGGTGGAAGAATTGTTTATTTATAATTATTTAAAAATATTATTTTTACAATTGTTTTTAATTATTGAGTTTTTAAGAATTTAATAACTGTAAAAAGGATTACAAAATATATTTACAATTTTTTTTAAATTTACAGATGTCCGTAAAGATTTTTTATAGAAAGACGTTGTAAGGAAATAAGTGGTTAAAAGTTGACCACTGGTGGCCACTGGTTGTGGTTGGGTCAAGGTGTCTTGCACTTCAAAGTCAGTGTTGCTGTAGGGGTCATTCAGGTCATAAGAGTTGTTGTTGTTGTTGTTGTTGATGTTGCCGTTGTAGTTGTTGGTGTTGCCGTTGGTGATGGTTGTTTCTTGTGTTGAAGTGGCAAAGTTGTCTGAGAACTGGGGGAGAGTGGGTTAGTGATGTGTAAGTTTTGGAGATTTTGTCTGAGAACAATTCGCCCCTAATTCAGCTACCGAAACTTGCAGTAATTATAAAAAAAGACTTAAACAACTATAAAAACAACAGCAGCAACATCAACAAAAAACAACATCAAAACACAACAACATCAAAACACAACAACATCAAAACACAACAACAACGAATACAACAACAGCAACAACAACCTACCCCAACATCCGTTTGGGCATTCCCATTCATTTCACTCCACGGATCTCCAAATGCCTCAGTGTTGTTGCCGTTGTTGTTGTTGCCGTTGTTGTTGTTGCCGTTGTTGTTGTTGCCGTTGTTGTTGTTGCCGTTGTTGTTGTTGCCGTTGCATTGTGCAGTTGTATCGTCCAGAGGTTGTTGTTGTTGGGGAGGGATTGTTGAGCCGATCTGAATGTAGGCGGCTGGGACCAAGGCGATCTTGCCAGTGCTGTCCTTTGCCTTGAGAAGATATCAAGGCTTTGTGACTTGGAACTTTTATTGATTTTTTAGATAAACTTGCGTGCCAACCTAACAGACTTGTGAAAAAAGTTTGCGAACGAATTCTTAATGATCACCGGAGTGCCCATAAAAAGTGATACTACAAAAAATGTAAATTAATTATCCCAAGTTCTATTAATAAGTAATAATTAATAATTAATGAATCATTCATTCAGTTGACGTGGTGAAAGAGACAAACGAACGCACCCTGATCCATCCATCTTGCACCTCTCCCATCGTCTCCAGGACGTCTCCTTCGGTGAAGGAAAGCTCGTTCTCAGCTGTGCCCTGTGGGTGGGTGGTTGGGAGAGGAAGGGATGGTTTAAGAGAGAAAAGAATTTGAAGAGAAAGGAATAAATATTAAAAGAAGGGAAGAAATATTAAGAGAAAGGAATAAATATTAAGAGAAAGAAAGCAAGATTTAGGGATGAAGTTTCAGAATAAAAGATAAGGATTTATAGAAAGGAAGATGAAAAAAAGATTGAAGATAAAAAATGAAGGATGGAAAAATCAATGAATGAGTAAAAAGGAGGAAAAAGATGAAGAAGTACAAGGTGAAAAAGGTTGATAAATGTAAAAAAACTATTGCGATGAAAAGTTATATTTCAACAACATCATCATCATCATCATCATCATCATCATCATCATCATCATCATCATCATCATCATCATCATCGTCATCATCCACAAGATCATTATCAGAAGTACGAGCACTGACCTGGAACGAGTAGAGTGCCAACGATTGTTGACTGGCTTCCTGTTCAGCTACTACATCGTAGTGTGGTTGTTGTTGTTGTTGGTCGGTGTTGTCGAAAGAAGTGATGTTGGTTTCGTTGCTTTCGTTGTTGTTGTTGGTGTTGTTGTTGTTGTTGTTGTAGGAAGCTTTGAATGAGTCTTGCTTGGCCTAGTGTTGATGTTGTTGTTAAAAAATAAAATTATAATATTGATAATATTAATAAAAGTTCCACTTTATATACTTATGAAAAAAGTAAATTGCTTAACCGCAACAAGACAAACCATCTGCGTAGTCGCAACAACAACTGCTTCCACATCGGGTTGTTGTTGTTGTTGTTGGTCTGGCTGATCCCAACCATTAGAGTATTCAACTCCCTGTTGTTGTTGTTGTGGTTGTTGTTGTGGAGTAGTCTCTTCTACAACAAAGTTATTATTGTTGTTGAATGTTGAGGCAATTACGTTGTCGTTGTTTTGGGAGGATCGCTTGGGTGTTGATGATGATGATGATGATTCCTTAAAGGATTGTCTCTTGGTTGGAGGTGAGGTGCCTGACTGTGGGGGTGATGATGATGGTGGTGGTGGTGTTGATGATGATGGTGGTGGTAGTGATGATGATGATGGTGGTGTTGATGATGATGATGAAGATGATGATGATGGTGATGATGATAATGATGAGTTAAAGTCATAGAAAGACTGACGAAAAAATAATTGAAGAGCGATAGTTGTAGAGGATTGAATCAAGTGAAATCAAATCAATTTAAATATGACTAATTTTCATGTTATACATCAACCCCATCTTCAATTCCCTCCCCCCCCCCCCCTCATTAACCTTATACGAACTCTCAAAGCTAGGCGCACTGGGCGTGATGGTAGGTGCAGCAGCAGCAGCAGCCACTCCCGCCACTGCAGACGGCTCTTCTTCTTCCTCTGGCGTCTGCGACTCGGCCTTGGCGCTCATGATGAAGGCTTGTGTGTTGATGCCCGCGTGCTTGATCGCCTCCAAGCGTGCCTCCATCCTCACCTTTTCGATCTGGATTTGGGAGTGGGATGGGAGGGGTTTGGGATGGGTTGGGATGGGATTGGGATGGGTTGGGATGGGTTGGGATGGGAAGGGATTGGGATGGGTTTGGGATGGGAGGGGTTTGGGATGAGTTGGGATGGGTTGGGATTGGGATGAGTTGGGGTGGGAGGGGTTTGGGATGGGTTGGGATGGGAGAGGTTTGGGATGGGTTGGGATGGGAGGGGTTTGGGATGGGTTGGGATGGAAGGGGTTTGGGATGGGTTGGGATGGGAGGGGTTTGGGATGGGTTGGGATGGGAGGGGTTTGGGATGGGTTGGGATGGGAGGGGTTTGGGATGGGTTGGGATGGGAGAGGTTTGGGATGGGTTGGGATGGGATTGCTTTTGTAGATCGATAGTATGGGGTGGGTGGCTGGTTTGTGTTTATTGATGGGATTAGATGGGTGGGTGGCTGAATAGTTTTGGAGGGTTTGGATGAATGGATTGCTTGGAAAAAAGTTTTGAGTTGGAATGAGAGATTGGATGGGTGGATGAAAAGATGGGTCGGATTAGGTCGAATTTTGTGAAAAAACCAGTTTTAAAATAGAAACAAATTAAGCAAAATTCTCAGTTTAAAAAATATAACTAATTAGCGCTTTTTTCGAAAACTATTATCAACACTCGTACCACAACTACTATCATGAGCACCTACCTCTGACTTCCTGATCAGCTGCTTCATCTCTTCAGCCTTAATGTGGGGGTCTGATTGGGGTGTTGGTGTTTCCGTGCTCTGCTCCTGTGTGGATAAGTGGGTGCATGGATGAGTGCATGGATGGATGGATGGATGGATGGATGGATGGATGGATGGATGGATGGATGGATGGATAGATGGATGGATGGATGCATGGATGGATGGATGGATGCATGGATGGATGGATGGGTAATAATACGCGTTATTATGATTTTAATTACTATTATCATTAATAATATTGTTTTTGTTGTTGTCATTATTATTCCTATCATTATTATCATCATAGTCATCATTATCATCATTGTCATCATCATCATCGCCATCAGCACCATCATCATCATCATCATCATCAAAACCTCACCACTTGCGGCTTATCCTGCATCGAGGCCAACTTCCTCGTCATCACCCTCGCCTCCCTGTCCGCCTGCACCAACTTTCCCGCGCATTTCCTCGCCTCCATCTCCATGGCAGACGAGTTCTGGAAACTAATCGACACCTTCCCGACCTTTATTCGCGCGTTTGAGTGACAGTTTAAATATATTTTTCTGTATTTATTGATTATTTTGATTAATAAAAATAAATTAGTATTATTATTCATTAAATTTAAATGAATTTATAAAATAAAATAATTGTTTTAAAAAAATTCCTGTTCCTTTAGAGTTTTTGTTTCTTATAGAGTTTTTTTTTTACTATTCTTTTTTTGTCTAGACACGCTTCCTTAATTCCACATCCACTTACGTTACTCACTCAAAATTAATTAATCCTTCCCTTTTTTCACTCACTCACTCTCCTTTCTCAACCAAATTACTCTCTCCTCCTTCCTTCACTCACTCACTCAATCACTCACTCACTCACTCACTCACTCACTCACACACTCACTCACTCACTCACTCACTCTCACTTTTCAACCAAATTACTCTCTCCTCCTCCTTCACTCTCTCACCAAGTCGTTATCTTGAGGTTGGAACTGGTACTGGATGAGATCCGTGAAAATTGGATTATCCACCAGGAATCCACGCAGCTGGAAATCCCTGTTCACCTGGATTGGATGGATGTGTGGATGGATGTGTAGATGGATATGTGGATGGATGTGTGGATGGATGTGTGGATGGAAGTGTGGATGTATGTGTGGATGGAGGTGTGGATGGATGTGTGGATGGATGTGTGGATGGATGTGTGGATGGATGTGTGGATGGATGTGTGGATGGATATGTGAATGGATGTGTGGATGGATGTGTGGATGAATGTAAAGATGGATGTGTGGATGGATGTGTGGATGAATGTAAAGATGGATGGCTCAACGGATGTGTAGATGGATGCTAATTGAGAATGTATAATAACATTAAGCTGTATCTAGAAGTCAAATCGAACTTCCGTAATCTTGCGTATCAATTTCTTTCCTCAAAAGTTCACAATTCAAACAAACTCGTCTCGTATCCATTTCTTCTTATCTCGGCTTCTGCCAACTTATTATTCGATTCATCCATCATAGTAGAACCTACCACCCCTCTCCACCCCCTGGAGTATCAACCTCCCTCCTTCCTTCACCACATTATAACCACCCCCCCCCCCCTTTCTTCACCACATTATACCCCCCCCCCCCTTCCTTCACCACATTATAACCACCCCCCACCCCACCCCCACCTTCCCACCCCCCCATCTTCCCCCCCCCTTCCCCACCCCTCCCCCACCTTGGTGGAGTCAGCAAGGATCCTCATGAAGCACTCCTGCGTGGTTCCGCAACTCTGTAGCTCGGCCTGACAGAAGGCGGTGAAGTACTCTTGCATCTTCTCGTATATGTCTCCATCCATCGCCTGTGTGGTGGTGGTGGTGGTGGATGAGTGTGGTGGTTGTGGTGGTGGATGAGTGTGGTGGTGGTGGTGATGGTGGATGAGTGTGGTGGTGGTGGTGGTGGTGGTGGATGAGTGTGGTGTTGGTGGTGGTGGTGGTGTTGGTGGTGGTGTTGGTGCATGGTTGGAGTGTGGTGTTGTTGGAGTGTGGTGGTGTTGGAGTGTGGTGGTAGTGTTGGTGCATGGTTGGAGTGTGGTTGGAGTGTGGTGGAGGAATTTTGATGAGTGTGGTGCATGGTCAAAGTGCATGGTTGGATGTTAGTGGGACGAGAGTGGAGGATGTTGGTGCATGCTTGGATGTTGGTTGGTGAATGGTTGGGTGTTGGTTGGTGAATTGTTGGATGTTGTTGAATGTTGGTGAATTCTTGTTGGTTGGTTGGTGAATGTTGGTGAATTCTTGTTGGTTGGTTCGTGAATGCGTAGTTAATTTATTTTCGAAGAAACTGCATGATCGTTTATGATTATGGGCCAAAAAGTAGCGATTTGTGTTGCTAGGCATCGAGACGTGGAGGATAAATGCAGACGAACCTTGATGAGTTCTGGTGCATCTTTGTTGTAGTATCTGTGGTGGATGTGGAAGAGGTTTGGATTAGGTGTTGGAAACTCAATGATTAGAATTAAACCCCACACTTTGTCACCGTGCAACCACAAATGCCACGATATCTCAACAACTCCTTTCGCAGATAATATTTAAAGTTAGATAATATTTAAAGTTAAAACTACAACCACCGCTACAACAACTACTACAAATGCTACGACTACAACCACAACAAAAACCAAAACCACAACAACTACGACTACAACTACAACTAAAACAAAAACCACAACAACTACATCGAACCCAACAACCCCAACAGCCACTACAAAAGCAACAACCACCACTAAGACACCTGTTGAGCTGAGCGTTGACCGAGGCGAGACACAGGAGGTATTCGTTACGGGCGGCAGTCGACTTCGACTCGCAAGCTTCTTTCCTGGTGTTCAACTGGAGGGGTGGTGGAGGGGGAAGATGGAGGGTGGTGGAGAGAGAAGATGGGGGGTGGAGGAAGAGGAAGATGGTGGTGTGGTGGAGGGGGAGGGAAGATGGTGGTGTGGTGGAGGGAGAGGGAAGATGGTGGTGTGGTGGAGGGGGAAGATGGTGGTGTGGTGGAGAAGGAAGATGGTGGTGTGGTGGAGGGGGAAGATGGGGGGTGGTGGAAGGGGAAGATGGGGGGTGGTGGAGGGGAAGGGAAGATGGTGGTGTGGTTTAAGGGGAAGATGGTGGTGTGGTGGAGGGGGAAGATGATGGTGTGGTGGAGGGGGAAGATGGTGGTGTGGTGGAAGGGGAAGATGGGGGTGTGGTTTAGAGGGAAGATGGTGGTGGAGAAGGGTTAGATGGTGGCGTAGTGTGCCAAATGAATGAAAATTGGATTCTGAGATAAATAAACTTGTTTTATAATTTTAATTTTTGAAATTAAAAACCATAAAAACGCTTTTACAGTTATCATAAGATTGGTGCAAAAAATCAAAACATCATTCAACCAATTTAATTAATACGCAATTACGAGTAGGTTGTTTTAAATTAAAAAAGAAAACTTTAAAATAAT
>OX030964.1:5909996-5912496 GCA_943735955.1 Piscicola geometra
ACCACGCCCCCACCATTTCAGACCATTGTTTCCAACCCTTTTAGTTCATCCTTTAAAACTTTTTCCTATCCATTCACTCATATCTCGGGTGCATGGATAGTCGAGTGTGTAACGACTCTCGGCTTGACGACAGGTCAATGGTCCTAGCTTCGAGTGCAACCGATGCCCTAGTAACCCATAGGCGTGTATGAAAACTCATGAGTGGCCTCGATGACCGTACGGGTTATACGCCACTATAATAGGGCTCATTATTATTTTATATTTATTATATTATATTATATTATTATTATTATTATTTCCTTCTCCCCCTCCTTCTCTCACCCTCTCCGCTCTCATTCCGCCATCCTTTCCTTACACCCCCTTCTCCTCCCTACCCTCATCCGTCCTCCCCTTCTCCCCCTCCCCCCCCTCTTCCACCCCCCCCCCCCTCTTCCACCTTCACCCTCCCTCACCTCCCCCCCCTCTTCCCCCTCCCCCTCCCTCACCTCTCCCCCTCTTCCACCTCCCCCCCTCACCTCTCCTTCTCTTCCACTTCTCCCCCCTCACCTCTTCCCCTCTTCCACCCCCCCCCCCTCTCACCTATCCCCCTCTTCCACCACCCCCCCCCCCTCACCTCTCCTCCTTGTTGCCCTCCTGAGAGACCAATGAGGGAGGAGTCACAGGGGGTCTCTTGCCAATGAACTGCTGTGCTAGCTTGGATAACGCCTGATGATGATGGTGAAGATGATGGTGGTGTTGATGATGGTGATGATGATGGTGATGATGATGGTGATGATGATGGTGGTGTTGATGATGATTGTGGTGATCGCATTAATGATAATAATTGTATTTATTTATTATATATATGGTGATGATGATGATGATGATGATTATAAAGACGACGATGGTCGTGGTGGTGATGATAATGATGATGATGGTGATGATGCAGTTTTAGTTGTGTTAGTATGACAGTTTTTGTGATAAGATTTTTTTAATGAAAATGAAATAAAAAATTAAAAATCGATTTAAAAAAATAATTTTTTAAAACAATAATAAAAAGATAATAATAATAAAAATAATATGAATAAGCCCATCACTAGTAAATAATGAAACAAATGAAAAATAGTAAAAAATAGTATTACTAACATCTTGTTATTTATACAACAACAACAAATACTAACCTGAGCGTACTCCTTCTCGATTACTGATCTCTGCTTCGTGAAGAGTCTGCCAAGATTATAGTTTTTTATATTAATTTCAATATTTGTATTATTCTGTTAATAATCAAATAAAGTAATAGGTTATTTGATGAATGGATGGATGGATGGGCGGATGGATGGATGGAAGGACGGACGGACGGATGGATGGATGGATGGATGGATGGATGGATGGATGAATAGATGGATGAATAGATGGATGGATGGATGGATGGATGGATGGATGGATGGATGGATGGATGGATGGATGAATAGATGGATGGATGGATGGATGGATGGATGAATAGATGGATGGATGGATGGATGGATGAATAGATGGATGAATAGATGGATGAATAGATGGATGAATAGATGGATGAATAGATGGATGAATAGATGGATGAATAGATGGATGAATAGATGGATGGATGGATGGATGGATGGATGGATGGATGGATGGATGGATGGATGGATGGATGGATGGATGGATGGATAAATTGATGCCTGGATGAATTGATGCCTGGATGAATTGATGCCTAGATAAATGAATAAATAAATGAATTTTTGAGTTGGTTTATGGACGGGACAGGAGAGAGAAATGTCGTTTTGAGTGCATCGCAAGCATTACTCACTGCTTTGCAAGTTGCTTTTATTATTTCTGTGATTTTATATAAAAAATAATTTTAAAATATTTTAAATTATTAATGATGATTATGATGATGATGATGACGATGAGAGTGATGATGTTGCTAATGATGATAATGATTGTGATGATTAAAGAATAAAAAAGGTATATGGAGAAGAAGGAAGGTAATGATGGTGATGAAGGTTATCAGGATGCTTGGAAAGCATGCAAAGATGAGTAATAAACAAAATGTCTGACTCAACGTGTGTGGAAGTGAAGGAATCGAATTAACAATCGCTTAGGTTAGGTTAGGTTAATCGCTTTAGACTCGCATGGAATATCAAGTTGATTAAAGTTTTTTTTTAATTCCATTGTTTAATTATCTTAATTGGTATGCTAATTAAATTCTTTTTAGTTGGAGCGTGAAGTTTTATTTTTTATTTAATTTGATTATTTATAATTAAAATCTATCTAAATCCGACATGACAGATCAAGAGTATGCTGGTTTCGCACTATGAAACAAGTTTGACAATAATTAAACGAGACGCTTATTAAAGTCAGATGCTTTAACTTGAGTTTTTAATCGTTTTAAACTTAAAAAACAATTTAATCCTTTTATTTTTCTCATTAAAATAGTTTAAAATATAATTTTAATATATATTATCAATTTATTTTTAAGTCTAATCAATTTCACCGTTGT
>OX030964.1:5919996-5952496 GCA_943735955.1 Piscicola geometra
TTGACACTGTAGACCATTCTTTATTACTACTATTACTAAAAAATAAGTTCAATATTAAGGATTCTTCGTTTTTATGGATTAAGTCATATTTATCTAATAGATATGTCTATGTTTCTTTAAATCACTGTACCTCTACCCCATCTACTTACTCATATGGTGTTCCTCAAGGTTCTATTCTTGGTCCTTTGTTCTTTATTCTATATGTCTCTGAATTATCTTCTATCATTTCTTCTCATTCTCTCAACTCCCTATCCTATGCTGACGATTCGCAGTTATATGTCAGCTTCGATACATCATCATATAATACTGTTATGTCGTCTATATCTTCATGTCTATTATCTATTGAAAACTGGTCTAGCTCAATGTCTTTAAAATTGAATCCACTAAAGTTTGAACTTATATTTTTTGATAAAAATGGTAAACTAATTATTGGTCCATGTAATTTCTCCACTCATACTATTGTTCCATTTAATCATATTCGTAGCTTAGGATTTATTTTCGACTCAAAATTAACCTTATCAAACCAAATTCTATCAGTCACTAAATCTTGCTATTTTCATCTCAGACGTATCAGACAATTATTACCTTACTTAGATGACCCTTCTTTAAAGACGTTAGTCTCTGCACTTGTTTTATCTCGAATTGACTATTGTAACTCACTCTATTATAATTTACCTGAAACTACTTTAAAACCATTAAATAAAGTATTTAATTATGCTGCTAGAGTCGTTAGCCGTACTCCTATTTACCACCACATTACACCCTCTCTCATCTTATTACATTGGCTCCCCATCAAATTTAGGATTATATTTAAAATCTGTGTTTTTATGTTTAAATTAAAAAACTCCCCAGTATCCCCAATATACCTCAAATCATTAATAACTCACCCTCATAGAAGTCATTTAAGATCATCCACTCAAAATCATTATTTCATCCCTTCCATTAATAACTCTTTTGCTAAACGTTCTTTCCATTATGCAGGTCCATATATTTGGAACTCATTACCTCCTTATTTAACTACTTCTAAATCATTATTTACTTTTCGTAAGGATCTGAAGACATATCTGTTCGACAAATTTATTTACGAGCGCTCTTGAATTTGAAGAAAGAGCGCTATAGAAATCTATTTGATTGATTGATTGATAAACACAAATAATGAATTCAATGAAAAGTATATTTAATAAGAAATTCAGTAATTTCAGTAAATATTTAGCAAGGAAAATGTAAATGATATTTAAATGTTTAAGAATCAAGTAATAATAAAAATAATAATGAAGGGAATAATTATATCACAATAATCGCTCATCCCTGGTAAGCATCACCACCACCGTTGTTGGGTGCGCCACCCCATTGGTTGCTATGGTGATGGTGGTTAGTTAAATAAATAGTTAAATTGAATGCATAATTTATTTTTAATTATTTATTTAATAAAAATATATAAAATTTAATGATTTATTTAATAAAAATGAAAACAAAGAAAAATTAATGAGTTTAAAAAAAGTGTAAAAAAAGCAAATACGAACGAGTAGTTATTGTAGTAGAGTTGTTGTTGTGGGTAGGGCTGTGGTGTGTACATGCCAGGGCTGTAGGGCCAGTAGGGCATTTGTTGGTAGTAGGCGTTGAAACCCTGCGGTAGGTGGGTGGGTGGGAATGGGGGTGAAAATGGTTAGGTGGGTGGCTAGTGAAAAGGTTAAGGTAGGGTAGGGTGGGTGGGTGGTGATCGGTTGAGATGGTAAAGTGATGAGTATTCAGATTATAAATTCAACCAATAAATACAATATGGCACTTTTTTAAAGGTCAAAAAGCGACACCAAAACCAACTGGATGCGGGCCAGAGGGTAGTGAGTTGGGGGTAAGAGAGGGTGGCATGGAGGGGGTGAGGGACGACGTGAGGGAGGGGGGCTTGGAGGAGGGGGATATCTCGGTGGGGTCTTTACCCCACGAGCACTTAACGGCGTATCCGTTAACGTCAGTTCCATGAACCGACACAATTGCCCTGCACGCAGACTCTTTCTTGTCCATCCTGGTGTTCATGTGGTGCATGGTGAATGGCAGTGATGAATGGTGAATGGTGGTGGTGCATGGTGCATGGTGGGTGATGAATGGTGGTGATGAATGGTGAATGGCAGTGATGAATGGTGAATGGTGGTGGTGCATGGTGCATGGTGGTGGTGCATGGTGCATGGTGGTGGTGCATGGTGCATGGTGGGTGATGAATGGTGGTGATGAATGGTGAATGGCAGTGATGAATGGTGAATGGTGGTGGTGCATGGTGCATGGTGGTGGTGCATGGTGCATGGTGGTGGTGCATGGTGAATGGTGGGTGAATGGTGGTGGTGCGTGGTGGGTGAATGGTGGTGGTGCGTGGTGGGTGAATGGTGGTGGTGCATGGTGAATGGTGGTGGGTGAATGGTGGTGATGCATGGTGAATGGTGGGTGAATGGTGGTGGTGCATGGTGGGTGAATGGTGGTGGTGCATGGTGAATGGCAGTGATGAATGGTGAATGGTGGTGGTGCATGGTGCATGGTGGGTGAATGGTGGTGGTGCATGGTGAATGGCAGTGATGAATAGTGGTGGTGCATGGTGGGTGAATGGTGGTGGTGCATGGTGAATGGTGGGTGAATGGTGGTGGTGCATGGTGCATGGTGGGTGAATGGTGGTGGTGCATGGTGAATGGCAGTGATGAATAGTGGTGGTGCATGGTGGGTGAATGGTGGTGGTGCATGGTGAATGGTGGGTGAATGGTGGTGGTGTAATGCAATGCGATTGCAAATAATTTGTATACTGTTGGTCGTGTAATGCAATGCAATTGTATGTGTTTTTATACTGTATATTCCAAAAATGAATTTTGAAGTCATGGGTGAAATCTTGATGAGTGAGCTGTGTACAGCCGCTACTAGTACTACTAACATTACTATGATCATCACTACGATTACTACCTCCATCACCATCACTACTACCACCCATCATCACTATCATCACCCCCGCCATCACTATCATCATCCCCACCACCACGCCTCACCTGATGAATGCATAGCACTTGTCCTTGAATATACGGACGTCCATGATCTGGCCGAAGTGGCCGAACGTTTCCCTGAGCAGTTCCTCTGTGTGTGCATGGTTGTAAAGGGGAGTCTATCTTGCAGTCGTTGTAATCTTGCAGTCGTTTCAAATGTGATGCAACATCTTGTATAATTTTAGTAGTCATTTTTTTTGCTAATATTTATACCAATTATTGTTCTTACTGATATTTATATGATTTAGAATTACATTTTTCAACTATTGTTTCTATCATTGATATGGCAATGTCCAACTATTCACTGCAGCACGCAGCCACTCATTCAAACACCCCACCCACACAACCACCACCCCACCCATACAACCACCCCCCCACCCACACAACCACCTTCACCCAGCCCCTCTCTCCCACACAACCCCCACCCACCATACCAACCCCACCCCCTCACCAACCCCACCTGTAAGGTCGGTCTGTACGCCAGCCATGTACACTGTGGTATTGCTCTCACTTGATTGGTTGAACACTTCGTCGTAGTCCAATAGGGGACGACCTGGTGGTGGTTGTGGTGTTTGATTGGCCAGTTTTTGAGGAGGGGGGAGGGGCTTGTGTTGCGGTTAGATTGATGTATGCAACAACCACTCCAACTACATAGACAACAACAACAACAACTGCAACCACTCCAACTCAACAGTTACAAATATTCAAAACTACAGCAACAAACGCATCTACCATCAACAAAAGCAACAACATCATCATCATCATCATCGCAACAACAACAACATCATCATCATCGCAACATCATCATCATCACAACAACATCATCATCATCATCATCATCGCAACAACAACAACATCATCATCATCATCAACCAACTGTTATTCTTCGACATCGTCATCATGCTCCCCTTGCCACTCGCCCAATTCGTCTTTATAGTCCTGCCTCCCAGCCACTGGCCGTTCATCGTCGCTATGGCGTTCTCGGCGTCCTGATGATGATGATGGCGGCGGTGATGATGATGATGGCGGTTGATGATGATAGTAGTGATTGACGAGTGGTGCAAAGAATGGTGAATATTTAATTTCAGTTTTTTGAAAATTGATAAAACAAAGCGAACATAAAATAAGTAAGAACACACGCAATCAAAACTACACACACACACACGTACACACACACATACACACACACACGTACACACACACACGTACACACACACACACCTCTTTCCTGACAAAACACACAAAGGCGTATCCCTTTGAGAGTTGAGTGTGAGGGTCTCGGATGATTTTGCAGTCTCTGGGTGGAGGGAGAGAGGGATGGATGGATGGATGGAAGAGAAAGGGGAAGAGGGGTGGAAGGAAGAGAAAGGGGAAGAATGGAAGTGAGAAATGAGGAGAATAATCCAAGGGAAACTACCAAGGTGCTTTCTGAATCCACACACAGTGACATACAAACACACACACAGTGACATACAAACACACACACAGTGACATACAAACACACACACAGTGACATACAAACACACACACAGTGACATACAAACACACACACAGTGACATACAAACACACACACAGTGACATACAAACACACACACAGTGACATACAAACACACACATAGTGACATACAAACACACACACAGTGACATACAAACACACACACAGTGACATACAAACACACACACATATATACAAACACACACACAGTGACATACAAACACACACACAGTGACACGTACGATATTTCGCCGAAGGGCAGGAAGGCGTTTTTGACCTGTGTGGCGTCGATGTCGGGACTCAAGTCGCCCACGTATATGTGGAAGTGGTCTGCGTGGCGAGGGGGTGGCGTGGGTCAGGGGTGGAGGGAGAGGGAGGAGGAGAGAGAAGGTGAAGGGAGGAGAGAGTTGAAGAGAAAAGATGGAAAGAGGAAAGAGTGAATGATTAGAGAGAAGAATGGTTTAAGAGAGAGTGGAGATAGAAAAGAAGATGGGGGGAAAAAGAGAGAATTAGAGAGAATATGGAGAGAGGGAAGGGAAGATTAAAAGTTAGTTTTGTTTTTTGGAAGAAAATATAGAGAAAAAAAGTGACAAAGATTTTTTTTGAAAAACTCTGAAGAGTAAAAGTAGAAGATGATAATGGTGGAAGAATATGGTGGTGATGGTGGTGGATGATAATGATAGTAGTGGTTATTGATGATGATGATAGTGATGAACCTACTTGAGGTATCTTGCTTGGCCATGTTGCCTGGGTGAGATGCCCAGTTGACCTTGAGCTCCTGAGAGGTCAAGGTGGGTGAGTTGGATCATCATCATCATCATTGTCTTTTGAATAACTTTGAGCAATGATTAATGATATTCTTAATTTAATAGAATTATATTATTTTAATGAACATGAGATAAGCATAGGATTAATATATACTATTATAATGATAAAACTATAATATTAGGTTAGTTGAGTGTTTAGTGGTACCCTGTTGTAGACGTTTCTCTTGTTCATCGCCATGAGGGCTGCTTGCGCGCATTGGTGGTCGCTGTACTTTACGAAGGCGTACGGATCATGGCCGACCTGGCGTGGCGGAAAAGGAGAGAAAGTGATGCTGGAATAGAAGATTAAGTGGAATGGGAATATGATATAGATGGTTTTGGATGGAGGAGGAGTTGGATTTGTATATGGAAAGTGAATGAATTAATAAATGTATTATAAAAATCCATGAGCAAATAGCAAGTATGGATCAAAATGGGTAGTAATTAAGATGTGTTCATAGTTCTGCAGATGTACACACAAAAAAAGATAACTCAAGATTGAATAATGACTTAAAACTCTGGACTCGAGCGTGATTGAGTCTTTTTAGGAGCCTCACATCCACAGTGGTAATGATTTAAAACTGATTTGACCAGGTTTTGTGGAATTTAAAAGTGGGCTAGTATAAAATAAGAACTCAAAAAGTTAATATTTGTTCTAAACCATGCTATTTCAGAGTTATTGCAGTCTTTTGCAATTCTCTTCTCAGTGAACTGTATTAAAACGCGATGATAAATTTAAAAAAATTGAAATAAAAAGGTAGATAGATAATAAATATGATAACCATAATCGTTTAAAGATCAGATGGCCTATGAAGCATCTGCAAATGAATTCATCTTTTAATTTAATTTGACTTAGTAATATCATCAATATTACTAAGCAATGTAATGAAGAAAAGTAACACTACCTACTCGGAAATGCGACAAATTTTCTTAAGACTTTTAAATTCCTCAATAGAGTTGTCAAGGCCAGTAACTCCGTTTTAAAGTTTGGGCTTACAAACGAGATTACAAATGGCGGATGCATCAGAAATGGAAGCTTACCTCTCTGAGGATCTTGCACTCTAAACACATGCCAAACTGCGAGAAGAGCATGAAGAGCAGGTCTTCTGAGACGTTGGCGTCCAAGTTCCCGACGTACCTGCGATCGAGTGAATAAGCAGTTTAAACTTCAAAACACCCTCGAAAATCTGCCATTCCACAAACTTACAAAGTTTTCACTGGTCCGCTCGGATCGTCCATTTTGTAATTTTTTGTTTGAATTTGTGTCGTAAGTTTTAAATAAATTGTTATATTTGTATAGCTGCTTCCGCTGAAATTTTGGAATGCAACTAACAATTAAATGACTTTTAAAGCTATAATACTGATTATATTATTTTAATGAAAAAATAAAAGTCACTGACTTTATAAAAATTGAATTTCAATATTTTCACAGTTAATAAGTAATCAATATTAAATAGTAGTTATAACTAATTTTTCAAATTGTATAAAAAATAATTTAAAACATTTTTTTTACATTTATAGAAAGATTAATAAAAAATATCTGAACACGAAAATGAGTTTTAAAAAATATGATTAACAACTCTGGCCTAGTTTCTCTGAATCAGATTTTACAATAAAATATAGAATACTAAAACTTTCAATACTCCTATAAGATGTCATCTACAGTAATAAAAAAGCAAGTTCACTTATTTTACGATGTCCTGTCCCCATACTCCTGGTTCGCTTTCGAGGTCACCCTTCCAATCTTTCATTTTACTCAAATTCCCATTTCACAAATTAATCCACAATTAAACAAAATAAAAGAATGTAATTTTAAATTTTATTCTATAAATCACAAAATTTATGAAATATAACTTCTCAAACGCCTGCAGTCACTATGCAGATACAGGAGCAAGTGGACGTTTGACTTGGTCTTTCAACCCATCCTGCTGGGAGGCATCATGAAAGAGTCAGGTACTGATGATGATGATGATGATGGGGATGAGGACGGGGATGGGGATGATGATGATGATGATTATGAAGGGTGATGATGATTGGGGTGAGGGGAATAATGATGATGATGATGATGTTGATGATGATGATGATGATGGTAATGATGATGATGATGGTAATGATGATGGTAATGAAAATGATGATGATGAAGATGGTGATGATGAAGAAGATGGTGATGATGAAGATGATGGGGATGGTGACAATGATGATGATGGTAATGATGATGATGATGATGGTAACGATGATGGGGATGATGGGGATGATGATGAGGAGGATTTTTTTGCATCTGCAACAGGCAACAAGCCTCCAATGGTGGTGTTGAACAAGTCGTTGTACATGCCGAAGGACCTGGAGAGGCTGGCTAAGTTCTACAAAGTGCCCCTCAAAATGCCCGATGTGAGCTGTTGTTGTTGTTGTTTTTAGTTCTTTGTTCCCATTCCGCATTACCGATTCCGGTCCTATGCGGAGAAGGTATGTGAACACCTCCCCCCCTCTCTCTTAGAGTCTCCTTGAGAGAGGAGGGAGGAGGTAGCGCTTTTGAGATCCTCTTCGTGTCCGAGGGCAGCCAACGACGCCTCGTGAAGGCGGGACCATATAGCCGATGTGTTGTTGTTGTTGCTTTAATGGTTTTGTTGTTGTTGGTGTTACTAGTGGCGTCGTTGGTGCTGTTGTTGATGTTGGTGGTTGTTGTTTGTGTTGTTAATGTTACTGTTATAGTTGCTGCTGTTCAGCAATATTTTATATTTTCTTTTAGATCTATTGATACATCAAACAACAACATAAGTACATCTCGACCCTGCTACTATTAGTACTACTACTACTTCTACTACTACTACTACTACTACTACTACTACAACAACAACTACTACTACTACTACCACTACTACAACTAGGACGTAGTCAAAGTGATAGTGGAAAAGGGTTCAATGAATGCACAACGGTTACTATATTTATTATTATTATCACTATTATTATTATTATTATTATCATTATCATCACTATTATCATGACCAATATCATCATCATCATCATCATCATCATCATCATCAATATTATTACTATTTAAAAAATTACTAAAGGTTATTGACGGCTGTGAAGATGGAGTATCCAGTGGACTCGCTAGAGTCGTTGTCAAGGCAACTGTGGGGAAGAGTGTGGGGCAGGGTGAGTGGAGGGAGAGAGAGAGGGAGAGAGAGTGAGTTAGGAGAGTAGAGAGAAGGAGGGAGGGAAGGAGTGAGGAGAGTGGGGGTGTGAGGAGATTGGAAGGAGAGGTGGTGAGTGGGTGAGGAGGTGGAGAAAAAATGGTCAATTTTTAGATAAATTATTTATTTTATTCGGCGATGAATCATTTTAGTTCTATATTTCTTTTATTATGTCTATTAGCATTAAGATTATTACTCTTATTTTTGTTTTTTGATGTTTCAAGTATGAACAAACATACAAATCCATCACCAGAACGAGGATATATGCGAGATGACCAGCCTCTCCGAGGTTCGCAAACAATCCCATCCCATCCCATCCATCCCATCCCATCCACCATTTCTTCCATCCCATCCATTTCCTCCATCCCATCCATTTCTTCCATCCCATCCATTTCTTCCATCCCATCCATCTCATTCATCCCATCCCATCCCATCCCATCCATTTCTTCCATCCAATTTACTCACACGTTTCAACCAACCACTCATTCCAGCTATTCATCCATTCCATTCACTCCACACTTTCTATCCACTCAACCAATCCTCATCACCAACCAATCATCCGACTTATTCCACCCACCCATTTAATCCACCTTCCCCCCACCCTCACTCTTCACCCCCCCACCCCCCCCCCACCCTCACTCTTCACCCCCCCACCCCCTCCCCCACCCTCACTCTTCACCCACCAATTACCCCCCCCCCCCCAGGCCCTTCTCAGGGCGGGCTTCAGTGACCCAGAGGCAAAGAGGATGGTGGGCAGGGTGAAGGACAAAGACGTCGGCGACAAACTCAAGCAGGTCACCCGGGAATCGTTCCAGAAATATAAGGTGGTCTTCCAATCATCGTCATCATTTTGATTTCATCATCATCGTTATCATCAACTTTATCATTATTAACATCATTTATCATCATCATTATTATTATCATCGTCGTCATCATCATCGTCATCATCATCATCATCATCATCATCATCATCATCATCATCATCATCATCGTCATCATCATCATCATCATAAGTTATTCGGAGCTCCGTCACTTGTGGTGGAGGTGGGTGACAAGGCGCCTGAAATGATTTTCGGATCGGATAGAATGGAGGTGGTGGCTCAACTGCTGGGTAATTATCCAATTAAGTTTTTAATTAAGTAATTGCAAATATTTAATAGTGTTTATAGTTGATTAAATGTAAATATAATGTTTAAATAAATAAATCGATTCAATTTAAATCACTGTTACATACAGGCGAAAAGTACGAGGGACCATTGACTTCACTGGCCATCAGTAAATTGTAATCAACTCATTAAATAATCATTTAATTGGGTAATTAAATTTATCTATTTTAACTCAATAGCTTCATTAAAACTTTCAGCGTCTATTTTGGTTTTTTATTCAAATTGTGTGATTGAAGTTTATCACTCAAACGTGCATTTGTTTGAGATCGGCGATTAGCGGCGTAAAAAATTAATTATTCAAATTCTTTAGAAATGTACAGGAACGTCAAATACAGAATTACCATTAGAATTAATATTATTATTATTGGTGTTAATCTTTATTAACTTAATTGAATTTCTTTCCTCAATGTCTCATTGAAGTAGACATTCGTCTTTTCATGTTTGATTCTTGTGCTTCTTGCTTTCACGAAGCGCTTCCACACTTCTCTCCTCGGTAGCCACTAGGCGATGGTTGGAATCGATCTCACGACGTTCGGAGTAAAACCTGGCGTCTTAACCACTGCACTATCGTCCTTAAACATTGAGTTTACTCCATTTAACATTTTAATATTCGACTAATTTTTCATTTTTTAACTCAAAAAGATTTTTGATTGATTTATTAACTCGAGATTTTATAAGATCACAACTCATCGCTAACATCTGGTCACCAGATGTTTCTTGGAAAGTGTCTCCAAGTAATTGTGAGTTCCCTCATGCAGACTTCATCTTGCCAGAGAGTCTCCCACGTGCCACAAGAGCCCTCACCTTCCTGACCAGGAGGCCAGCCAAGCAGACAAGCACGCATACAAGCACGAGGAGGAAGACAAAGACGTCGAACATGAAGAGTTGCCAAGAGGGGAGGTGCATCGAGGCGCTCTTCAAGTGCTCGTCTCCGAAGCGCACCACGTGCTGCACCGCATGCGACACGCGCTGAGCTGCGCTGAGTGGTCGGTGCTTGAGGATGGCAGAGTAGCGAGTGGCCGTCTC
The DNA here is from genome assembly GCA_943735955.1 of Piscicola geometra. NCBI lineage: Eukaryota > Metazoa > Annelida > Clitellata > Hirudinida > Piscicolidae > Piscicola > Piscicola geometra. Next base: position 5,930,702 of record OX030964.1, read on the forward strand.
TTTGTAGCCACCTGCCACCAAGGCGCGAAGGTTGTCGAGGAGTTGCTGGGGCTGCCAGTTGGCGAGGTCCATCTCGATGCCGAAGCCCTTGCTCGCCGCCAGACTGGCCTGGAAGTGCTGGTCCACTGCGAGCGGAAAGAGCAGCAGAGGCACGCCGTTCGAGAGAGCTTCCATCACGCTGTTGAAACCGCCGTGGCTGATGAAGGCACTGGCGCTGGCGAGCAGGTCGTTCTGCGGCAGCCAGGGCTGGATGAGGAGGTTGTCCAAGCGTCGTCCACACACCGACGTATTCTTGAACTTCCACACAAAGTTCAACTCACTCGCAGCGGCAAACACGCGACAGAACTTGTCGCTCTGGTAATCAGGCAGGTAGTCGAAGAAGCTGCCGAACGAGACGACGATGAGGCTGCGTCGTTGCTGCACGAAGCGGCTGAGAGGCTGTGGCAGGGCTGAAGTCGTCCGCGTCGCCATGATGTCGCCCACGCTGAGACTGTGTGGCATGTGCGCTTGTGGGTAGCCCACCACTGCGTCCTCCAGGTACAAGAGCAGGCTGGCGTTCTTTATAAAATCCAATGAGGAAGACAACTCAACGTTGAAGTCTTCAAACACCTGTCTTTTCCACGCCTCAGATGGACTCAGCGACACGACAAAAGTGAAGAGATGGTCGAAGACGAAGGCTCGCAATCGCTGTTCGAACGAGAGACGGTCGCTGAAGCCGAGGAAGACGTTGGCGTTGGTGGAGGGGTACCTGGGCACTGCCAGACTCCATGTCATGAAGGGGATGTTGAAGAAGGCGTATGGCGCTTTGAGGACCTTCGCGATCACTTGTGTGTATTTGAAAGGCTCAAAGTCTAAGATTATAAAATCGAAGTTTGTCTCTTTCAGTTGCTGCATGAGGGTCTCGTTGTAGAGAATGTCATGCGCCTCCTTCTCCAGGCGTTGCTTGTAACTGAACTCATACCACAGGATGTACCGCAGCAGCGACTGCGTGGAAATTATCTCATAAATCTCCTTCGAGCCTCCAAATTCTTTTTCGTATCTGGACTGGAAAGTCAACAACTGGAAGCGTTCTTGACCTTGGGGCAAGGTCACCTTACTGTTTGATGAAACCATCATCGTCACTTCGTCTCCCAGCTTTGCCAGCTCCACTCCCAACTGGCTGAAGAAGATGTAGTGGGATTGGACGTTGACTGGCATCATGAGGATCCTACTGCCTTCAGTTACCACTGCATCCTCAATCATAGCTGCAACTAAAAGCAGCAACGTTGAGAGTTTGTTCATGTCGATTTATTGATGGTTTGAGAAGTCTGTTATGAACGGAAGAAGCATCTTTCTCGTGCTATAAACTGTCTTAACCCTCCATTTAAGAAACTCTGAATGGTACAGCAACTAAAACGAAACTTGCAACCTAAATGTTTGTCTATAAAAAACGATAAAACTATTGAAAGTTTTTTTAAAGCCCCATTTATACTACGGACCAGTCTGAATCCTTGAACTTTTTATTCCGAAGTCGACAAATGTGATTTTAAACCGAACCAATCTTGAAGCCAAACATTAATTTTCCTAATTAATTTGGCTAATTAAATTGGCTGATTAATTAATTTGTTGTGACAGGGACCGAAATAGATACATTTAGCAGAATGTTTTGTCGGTTTGCTTGATTATTATGTAAGAATGAAGTTTAATAATTTAATAGTAACAAGCATTTAATAATAATCACGATAGTAATAATAATAAGAATATTGTTATTATTAATAAAAAGTATTTAAGCTACTACCACGGTGGGTGAATGTCTGTGAGAGGTAATGAGAACCTGGGTATAAATGAAAGTTGGGTTTTAAAAGAATAGAATTTCTTTCTCATTTTAACCTTCAAGTTATCAAAGCAATTTTAAAAATGCCCGTTTATGCTGTATTTCTAATTGCGACAATTATGATGATGATACAAAATGTAAACGGAGGTAGTAGGATACTGATGGTGCCTATGAACATGAACTCCCACTACATGTACTTCAGCAAGCTGGCACTGGAGCTGGCAAAGCTGGGAGATGAAGTGACGATGCTGGTTGCTTCAAACAACAAACTCTCCCTCCCTCAAGATAAGGACCGCTTCCACGTGATCACCTTTCCCTCCAGACACCCACAGGCGTTCACCGACTCACAGGAAATGCACAGCGCATACTACAAGTTCGCAATGGAAAAGTCAACGTGGGATTTCTTGGATTGGTGGTCAAAGAAGTTCAAGGTGCGTTCGAGGGAGGAGTGGAACGACGTGCTGTCAGACGCCGCCTTGATGGACACACTGAAGCAAGGAAAGTTTGAGTTCATAATATTCGATCTTGACCCTCTGGAACAGTTCCAAGTCATCGCGAAGATTTTGAAGGCGCCTTACGCCACCCTTGGTCTGCCCTACTTGTCCTGGTACTTCGGAATTCCCAGACTGCCTTCCACCACGTCAAGCGTTTTTTTCGCCTACCCAGAGCTACTCAACTTCAAGCAACGTCTCTACTCCTTCCTCATGGATGTGCTGTTCATTGCAATAGGTTCCAGACAGCCTGATGTGGAATGGAGAGAAGAGATGAAGAACACTTTCAACGTTGAGTTGTCTTCCTCATTGGATTTTATAAGGAACGCCAGCCTGCTCTTGTACCTGGAGGACGCAGTGGTGGGCTACCCACAAGCGCACATGCCACACAGTCTCAGCGTGGGCGACATCATGGCGACGCGGACGACTTCAGCCCTGCCACAGCCTCTCAGCCGCTTCGTGCAGCAACGACGCAGCCTCATCGTCGTCTCGTTCGGCAGCTTCTTCGACTACCTGCCTGATCACCAGAGCGACAAGTTCTGTCGCGTGTTTGCCGCTGCGAGTGAGTTGAACTTTGTGTGGAAGTTCAAGAATACGTCGGTGTGTGGACGACGCTTGGACAACCTCCTCATCCAGCCCTGGCTGCCGCAGAACGACCTGCTCGCCAGCGCCAGTGCCTTCATCAGCCACGGCGGCTTCAACAGCGTGATGGAAGCTCTCTCGAACGGCGTGCCTCTGCTGCTCTTTCCGCTCGCAGTGGACCAGCACTTCCAGGCCAGTCTGGCGGCGAGCAAGGGCTTCGGCATCGAGATGGACCTCGCCAACTGGCAGCCCCAGCAACTCCTCGACAACCTTCGCGCCTTGGTGGCAGGTGGCTACAAAGAGACGGCCACTCGCTACTCTGCCATCCTCAAGCACCGACCACTCAGCGCAGCTCAGCGCGTGTCGCATGCGGTGCAGCACGTGGTGCGCTTCGGAGACGAGCACTTGAAGAGCGCCTCAATGCACCTCCCCTCTTGGCAACTCTTCATGTTCGACGTCTTTGTCTTCCTCCTCGTGCTTGTATGCGTGCTTGTCTGCTTGGCTGGCCTCCTGGTCAGGAAGGTGAGGGCTCTTGTGGCACGTGGGAGACTCTCTGGCAAGATGAAGTCTGCATGAGGGAACTTCTAACCAGTCTTAAACATTTTTACACATTCTTAGTTCTATTTATAATTTAAAAACACTTATTTCAAACTGTCAACAGAACCTGTTCCATGTTTGAACTTTAAACAGAATAAACCATCGACAAAATCATGTTTTAATTTTCGATAATAATAATAATAATGACGAGCATTATTATAGTGGCGTATAAACCGAACGAGCTTCGAGGCCACTTAGGCTGCATATTTCAATTGCACCTTTGGGTTACTAGGCTATTGGTTGCACTTGAACCCTTCATTGTTGGTCAAACCGAGAGTCGTTACTGACTCAGCTACCTGTTCTCCACTCGATTCAAATGATTTCAACAAGAAACTCGACTAAAGAGCAGCTGATCGTCATCAAAGTCATGCTATTGCAAATAAATTACTTTTACGAATGAGATTTGACTTCGAACAGTAGCTTCAATCAATCAATCACTAATAATTTGTATAGCGCCCTTTACTAAGTGAACAAAAGCGCTCAGCCATCACGTCCCAAACAAGTACGTCTTCAGGCCTCGACGGAAAGTTATGAGTGACTTAGTTGAAGTTAAAGAAGAAGGTAAAGAATTCCATAAAAGAGGACCACAGTAAGAAAAAGAACGTTTAGCAAAAGAGTGTTTAACTGGAAAAAGAAAAGAACGCTTAAAGGTGGATGATCTTAGACCAGATTTAAGGGGTTGTTTAATTAGATTTTTAAGATAGATTGGAGCATTACAGTTATGAATTTTAAACATATTTAGGCATATTTTAAAAGTCACTCTAGATCTCAAAGGTAGCCAATGTAACAAACGAAGATAAGGAGAAATGTGAGAAAACTTAGGAGCACGAGCAACAAGACGAGCAGCACAATTGAAGGTTTTATTTAGAGGAGCCAAAGTAGTATTAGGGAGACCATAGTAAAGAGAGTTGCAATAATCAATCCTGGACAGAACTAGAGAAGATACAAGAAGTTGTAGGGTAGGATCATCGAGAAAAGGAAGAAGCTGTTTAATACGACGAATGTGGAAGTAACAAGATTTAGAGACAGATAGAATTTGAGGAGCTAAAGACAAGTTAGAATCAAAAATAAAACCAAGGCTACGAATAGAAGATGAAGGGTTTAGAGAGAGGGAAGAGGGAGGAGGCAAAACTAAAGAAGGAAGAGATAGTAAAGACTTTGATTTTTTATTGAAATATATGAGTTCAAATTTGTCCGGATTAAGTTTGAGAAACATAGAAGAAGCCCAAGAGATTATAGATTGAAGACAGAGAGTTATTTTATCAACAGTAAGGTCAAGAGAAGAGTCAGTAAAAGATGTATAAATATAGGAGTCGTCAGCATAAATTTGACTGTTTAGAAAAGATGACGAAATAATATTAGGTAGTTCCGAGGTATAAAGAATAAAAAGTAAGGGACCAAGAATTGAGCCCTGTGGAACACCATAAGATAAAGAAACAGAAGAAGAACGAGAAGATTCTATTGATACATAGGAAGTTCGCTCAGAAAGGTAGGATTTAAGCCAGATAAGAGAGGAACCAGAAATATTAAAGGAAGAGTGTAAAACATTTAATAAAAGCGTATGGTCGACAGTGTCAAAAGCAGCTGAAAAGTCAAGGCATAAAAGAAGAGAAGAGGCATTAGAATCAGAAGTTAAAATAAGGTCATTATAGAGTTTAAGTAAAGCAGTTTCAGTGGAGTGGCCAATTCTGAAACCAGATTGAGAGGAAGGAAGAAGTGAGTTTTTTTCTAGATAGAAGGTTAATTGTTGAGAAATAACTTTTTCAAGGACCTTAGAAAGAAAGGAAATGTTAGATACAGGTCTATAACTGGATAAGGATGCAGGATCAAGAGAAGGCTTCTTAATTGTAGGAATAATAAATGAAGATTTGAGGGCAGACGGAAATTTAGATGTAGACAAAGATAAGTTAACCAAATCCAGAACAATAGGATAGAATAAAAAAGAGAGTTCTTTAAAAAGGGTTGTAGGAATAAGATCTAGAGAACAAGAAGTGGGAGAACTAGAATTAATTATATTTGTAAGATGGTCCAATGTGACAGGAGAAAAGGATGATAATGATTCAGAAGTGAACTTAGTAAAAGATGGTGTAGGCCTATTATAAGACGAAGATCTAATATTAGATATTTTATTAGTTAGAAATTCAAGATAGTCATCAGGAGAGAAAGATGGAGGAGGAGAGTTTTTATGTAAAAGTTTAGATAAAGAAGACCACCTATTTTTAGAATTGGAGGAAGAGATAATAGAATTTCTTAAAAACGAAGAGTGTTTATTAAAAAGGAGAGTACGATAAGAAGAGAAACAATTTTGCCATTTATTCAAACAGGATACAGAGAGAGTAGATCGATAAATTCGTTCATACTTGCGAACTAGTCGCTTAGAAGTCGTGCACTCACAATCATACCATGGGGATTTTTTAGAGATTAGACGATACCGGAAAGTTTTAAATGGAGCAAAAATATCTAAAAGGGAAGATAGAGTAAGATTGAAATTATCCATAAAACTATCCACATCAGTAAAAGATTTAGAGCAAAAGTCAGAAGAAAGAAAGCATTTAGTAAAATTTATTTTATCAAAATTAGACCAAGAGCGCTTAACAATAGAAGAGGGGAAGTTAGAAAAAGGCTGAACAAGAGATAATTTAAAAGATATAAAGTAGTGGTCAGTAAAGTGGAGTGGAATAGATGTTAAGTCATTAATTTTGCTATAATTAGAAGAAATTACAAAGTCAAGAGTATTACCAAGTGCATGAGTAGGAAAATTAGTTTTGAGATAAATTAAAAAGAGAAAGAATTTCAAGAAACTTAGCAACATAGAAATCAGAAGGTTTATTACTAGAGATATTAAAGTCTCCAAGAATAAAAAATGGACAAGATAAAGAATAAAGGAATTCAGAGAGATTATGAAAATCATCTAAGAATTGAGGTAAGGAACTGTTAGGAGGTCTATATATAGCAATTAAATTAAATTTGAAAGAAGAAAGTTTAACAGTAGTAAAAAGGCATTCAAAGGAAGAAAAATGAACAGAAGAGTCAACAGAGATAGAATACAAGGACTTAAGTAAAATACAGATACCACCATATGAAGAATGTCGAGGAGAAAGAGGCTTGATTCCAATGAAACTTTTTCGGTTTTATTCAACATAATGCTTCAGTTCTTTTAGACTTTTTGAAACCCTCTTTACGACCGTCACCAAAGCATTTTTCAAGATTCCGTTTTTTAAATAAGTTAAAACAAAATACGACAAATCTAACAAAACGATTAAATTAAATAATCCATGAATTAATCGTACTCTGGATAATACCTTATAACGGATCTACAACAATTTACAACTCCTCTTTTCCACTTTTCTTGTCACCATCACCATCAACCGCACCAAACCTCCCCTCCCTCCCCTCCAATTTGATCATTGGCTCCTCTCCCTCCTCTGGTTCCAAGGGCTTTCCCAGCTTCTCGAGGTCTTCCTTCCTGAAGCCACCAGGGCCTGGAACCACCTTCTTAACCTCCTCGAAGGAGGGCCTTGTCTTTATGGCTTCCTCTTCGCTCAACTCTTTCCGCTTGTCTTTCTTCTTCTTTGCTGCAGCTAAAGTTTTTAAAAAAACTAGTATTCAATAAATGATTTATAAATGAAAATTAATTATTTATTTATAAAAATTAATTTAATAGGTTTATAATTCTTATAAGCATCTTAAAAGTTATTTTTGTATTATGAAAATTCAATTTAAATAAAGTTTCCCCGCGTTGATCCCCTTATTTCCAATCAGCCTTCAAAAAGTCACTAGTGGAAACTCTTACTGCCACCGAGCCAACCCAACCCCTCCCTAACCCACCCAAACCTCTCCCCAACTTACTAAAACCCTCCTCCACCCAACCCAACCCATCCAAACCCTTTCTAAGCCCCCCCCCAAACCCTTACTCACAAACACCCCAAATCCTCCCAAACCCCCTCCCCCCTAACTCACAAATCCACCCAAACCCCCTCCCCCCCTAACTCATAAATCCACCCAAACCCCCCCCCCCTAACTCACAAACCCACCCAAACCCCCCTCCCCCCCTAACTCACAAACATTCTTCTTGAAACAATCACTACCATGCCTGCGCACATAACCCTCAATGCACTCACACCTGTACGAGCCTACCGTGTTCACGCACGTCTCGTGCGCGTGTGTGCACGTGCTTTCAACATCATCATCATCACATTCGTTTATGTCTGTGTGGTAGTGATGATGATAATTATAATTACAACTATAATCACAACTATAATTATAGTTATAAATAAGAACAAATAAATAAATAGACAGACAGATAGATAGGCCAACATATCCACTCACCCACACACTCTCCCTCCTCACTCCACCTCCATCCCTGGTGGCAGGTGAGGCACTCTTTGTCTGATGCACCTCTACAGCTGGCGCATGATGACGAACAAGCTGTGGTGGTGATGATGATGATGGTGGTGATGATGGTGGTTATGATAGTGGTGGTGATGATGGTGGTGGTGATGATGATGATGATGGTGGTGGTGGGGTTGATGGTGGTGGGGTTGATGGTGGTGGGGTTGATGGTGGTGGTGATGATGATGGTGGTGGTGGGGTTGATGATGATGATGGTGGTGATTATATTTTTGATGATTATATTGTTGATAAGGCTGGTAATAAGAAGGACGACGACGATGATGATGTTGCTGATTATAGTAATAATGATGATGATGATACTGATGATGATGGTACTGAAAATGATGATAATGATGATGATGATAATGAAGATGATGGTACTGAAGATGATGGTACTGTAGATGATGATAATGATGATAATGATAATGATGATGATGATGATAATGATGATGATAATGAAGATGATGATAGTGATGATGAAAATAATAAGAGTAATGATTGTAGTGTAAATTATGATGATGGTGTTACAACATCAACCATTGCAAGTGTACGATCCCATTGTGTTGCTGCAATACTGAGATGTTGTACAAGTATGTACGCCACTGCTACACTCGTCTACGTCTGTGTGTTGATGATAATGATGATGATGATGATGATGATGATGATGATGATGATGATGATGATGATGAATGAGAAAACGAGAATACCTAAAATGCGAATTTATAAAACTATCCTAAGGAATTATTATAATAACAACAACAACATTAATAAAATAAAAATAAAACAATAATAATAATAATAATCACCTTGGCAAGTATCATCATCATGCCGTAGCCAACCAGGAGAGCAGGCATCACAGGTGGATGCTGATTGGTCGGTGCACGAAGAGTTGCAAGAAGGGTGGCAGGCTGTGGTGTGGTGATGATGATGATGTGGTGTGGTGATGATGATGATGCTGTGGTGTGGTGATGATTTTAGTATGGTTATGATGGTGATGATGGTGGTAGGTTGGAAGATGATAATGTGGTGTGGTGATTATGATGGTGTGGATGAAGAATATGGTGGTAGAGATACTGATAATGATGGTGCGATAGTTTTGGCATAATTATCTGCAGTGATACGTTTATCAAATAATCTTCAGCGTGTAAATTCGTTTAATCATCATCATAAAAACCATTATGAAAATAATAATAATCATCATAAACATAATTATGATAATCATAAAAATAATAAATCAATCATCATCATCTCACCAACACACTGTTCTCCAAGCCTAAAGTGCCCAGCGCTACACTCCACACACTTGCCATCACCCGCACCACTGCACCCCATGCACGCTTGGTGACAGTCTGGTGATGATGATGATGAAGATGGGGGAAGTAATGAAGATGGGGGTGATGGTAGTGGTGGTGATGGTGATGATGATGATGGTGGTAGCAGTCTGGTGATGATGATGATGGTGATAACATAATAATAATAAAATAGTAATAATAATAACGAAAAAATAAAATAAATAATAATAATAATAACAAAAACAAAAATAACAATAAGCATTTCGCACCAAGACACTCGTAAGAGCCCTCCTTATTGCTGCAGAACTGGGAAGAGGAGCAATTAGCCACGCCCTCCTCACACTCATCCACGTCTTGATAGTAGTAGTAGTAGAAGTAGAAGTGGTGGTGGTGATGGTAGTAGTAGTAGTGGTGGTGATGGTAGTAGTAGTAGTAGTAGTGGTGGTGATGGTAGTAGTACTAGTAGTGGTGATAGTAGTAGTAGTAAAAGTAGTAGTAGTAGTAGTAGTAGTAGTAGTGGTGGTAATGGTAGTAGTAGTAGTAGTAGTAGTAGTAGTAGTGACTCACCCACACAACCTCCTCCCTCCTCCTTCTCCCATCCACTCTTGCACGCGTCACAAGTTCTACTGTCAGATGAGGTGCAACTGCCAGCGCAAGATGGCGGACAAGCTGGTTCATGAATATTAATTATTATTATTATGTCTATTTGTATAATTATTAATTAGAATTAGATGGATCAGCAGTATCATAATTATATGCAGTATTCATAAAATTAAAAGTAAAAAAAGTTGAATCACCTGAGCAGGTTATTCGATTATCATCATCATCAGCACCACCACGCTTGACTTCCTGGTAGAAGCCACTGGAGCATTGGTCACACGTAGCGCCACTGTAGCCTTGGTCGCATGCACACAAGCCACTGCCCTTCCTGTAGCCATTGCCCTGTGTGAGGGGTGGGTGTGAGAGTGGGTGGGTGGATGGGGGGAATGTGGTGGGTGTGAGAGTGGGTGGGTGGATGGGGGGAATGTGGTGGGTGTGAAAGTGGGTGGATGGGGGGGTGGGTGTGAGAGTGGGTGGGTGGATAGGGGGAATGTGGTGGGTGTGAGAGTGGGTGGGTGGAGTGAGTTGGTGAATGGAATGGATGAATGGGTGGTGTGTGAGAAATTTGTGAATGGAAAAAGTCTGGAAGTTACTCACCCCCATTACAAACATCATAATCATCCACAAAATTCCTATAATTATCACCATGATTAAAACCTTCCCCCATCACTACCACAACCACCACCATCATCATCATCACCACAACCACAACTATCATCAGTACCCACCATCATCATTATCATCACCACCCACCTTACACTTGCCCCTCCCACCACACGGGTTGCCCCTCCCACCAGGACACTCTTCACAAGTCTTGCCATACGTTCCATTCCCACAACACACTGTGGATTAGGTGTGTAGTTAAGATTTAAGTATTTTTTGTGTGGATTTGAATTTATTTATAAAAATAATAATGATAATTTAATTTTGTAATTATTTTATGATGGGAAAATACTATTTTCACAATATTTAAATAATTGCTTTGTTAAATAAATATTTTTTTGAGAAAATTCAAACGTTTTAGAGTATCTTGGCAAAGGAATTTCTCCAGATCTTTAGCATCATCATCTCCATCATCATCATCATCATCTCTATGATACACCTCATTCCACCAATTCTCTATGATTTCCTCTGCCTCTTCCAGAACTTGATGGCACTAAATGTGAATGTGATTTTGTAGTTGATTGTGGTGGAATGAATGATAACAAGGTGATTATATGGGTTATTAAAACGATAATGAGGTCATTATCTGAGTTATTAAAGGTAATTGAGGTTGACTTATGGGTTATTAAAGTGATAATCAGGATCCTCTTGAAACCTTTGACTTGTCATCATCACCACAGCACTGCTCCATGATCTCTATCAGACGAGTTTCACTTGAGAATATTTTAATAGTGTTATTGGAATTAAATAATATTTTTTTAAATTTCAATTAATTTTATAGAGCTGGATAGATTATTCTAAAAACCTCTTGAGGTATTTGCCGAGGTAGTTTTCTTCCCAATTCGTGTTTCCACCTCCGAAATTTTGGTCGGCAGTCTTTTTTAGTCCCTTTAAAATTTACAGTGTAAATGATGAAGAATTTAGAGTTGTCATAAAGCAAGGAAAATACATTTGCAATTCAAACCTCATTGAAGTTTTTGGAAATGTTCCTACAAATATCACATTTCTTATTCGTGCCTGACGATTCTGCACTAGAAAGACTGATTAGAAGTACTGTTGAAAAAATGAAGCTGAGAAAATTTGAAATTCTTTCCAGTTTGCACATTTGGAAAAACAATAAACCTTGGTTATGTGAATGAAAACATTAAAAACCGAATAAATACATTTTTCATTCGTATTTATGATATTAATGATGATTTTCTTTTTATACTCAGAAATTCTGGAACGAGTATTTGAAATGATTCTTCTTTAAAGTGAACCAATCAAAAAAAGCCACACCTAGCAAAAGTGAATTATTAAATAATAATAAATCTTGATCAAAGTTTATTTATTTGTTTTTTTAAATACATAAAAATTAATAAAACTACAGGTTTATAAAACTTTTTAAAGTTTGAAAAAATAAGTTCAATTTTAGTAATACACACTCAAGTAGTAATTCAACTTCTAGTCTTTCAAGTAAAAATCATGTTAATTATCTAATAAAATAAAAAATTAAAAATTGATTGAAAATTCAGTTAGACACAAACATCGACAAAAATGTTGAAGTTTACGAGTGCTTTGTCGAAGGTTGAGAGGACATGGGCTGCATGCATGCAGGTTTCCGCCAGAGCTGCATCCACCACAAAAGTGAAAATATTTTAAACATTTATTTTTCACAGTTATTTTTTTTTATTGAAAATATGATATCAGTAATTTTTGAAATCCGTTATTCATATAATTATTATAATATGATACCAACTCAACACTCAAGGTTTGGAAAAAAAAGTACATAAGATTCAGAAAGCCACCATGGGCGCCTCTGGCAGCGACAAAGCTGCACCGGGTGAGCCAGGGCAGGGACTGGGAGGGGCCGGAGTACGAGGAGATGAAGGAGAGGTACAACCACTTTCGCACCATCAAGAAGAGTCTTTAGTGGGTGGTTTGGAGAGATGGGAGAAGGATTTGAAAATTATTTATTGTTTTCATTTTGAGAAAAAATGTATTGTACAAATATTTTGAAATTATTTAATCAATTAATATTTGTTGTTCCAGTCACTATTTCAAGCTGGAAGCAGATAAAGAGCAAAGATTGCAGGAGAGAGAGGAGGCGAAAGAAGAGAGGGAGGTGGGGAGGTACGGAGTGAGGATGGAGGAGGTGAAGAGGATCAATGATGCATGGAATGAAGCCATTCAGAAGAACAGGTGGGTAAATAAGTTATGGTGAAGTACCACATCAAATCATTCAAATGTTGTAGTTTGCAGTTTTCAATCTGATTTTCTGATAGCAATCTCCACCTGAACATCATTTGTAAATATATATTTTTATTTTTTTTACACCCACTACCATTTCCACATCAACATCAACATTTTCAGAACTTCCACCATCACTACTACCACCATTATAACTACAACTTCCAAACCACCACCACACTCCCTTCTCCACAACCACCACCACAACCCCCCCCCCCCCCCCCACCACGAAACAGGACGTCACTGGACGAAGAGGACAAGGCGAGGGTGGAGAAGGAGTTGGAGGAGGTGATGAAGGAGATGCTGAAGAAGGGGGAGGAGACGGAGATGGACGCCCAATGCAGAATCCTCCAGGCCCTGGTCAGTCAGTGGGTGGCGCTTGCTGTTGATAGTGGTGGTGGGTGAATGATTATAGGTCCAAATATATATTGTATTCTATCAGATTGTATCGTATCGTATTTCAATATTTAAATGAGAATGCATGATTATGTGCGGGAGCGTGTTAAAACAGGCATTACGCGTAAAGCCTGCATCACTCAGCCGATAGAATAGGTAAAGCAGGTAATACACGAAAAGGCGGAAAATTGCTAGAATTGATTCACTACTTCATTGAAATAAAACAATCGAGTGTTTAGGTATTTATTAGGCTTTCAATTCATTAACTCGTTGCAATTTCTCAAGAAATATAAGCAAACTAAATCTATCAATTTAACTATACTTTATAAACCACGCTAATAATTCTTTGATAAATATTTTTATTATAACTAAATGATGACGACGATGACGCCCAAATACACGCCACCACCACTCCACTGCACACCACACAGGAACAACGACACAACTTCATCACCGACGCCTCGCAATTGGACGAAGCGATTGATGAGTCACTCAACAGACTGACCAATCACAACTTCTGCATCGATATCCATGGCAACAGGTATCAAGAGTTGTCAGATGGCAGTCTGCAGGGAGCACCTCCAGGTGCTGATGGTAATAGTGGCGGTGGTGCTGATGGTAGTGGTGGGAATATGGGTGGTGATGATGATGATGCTGGGAATATGGGTGGTGATAATGATGGTGCTAATGTAGGTGATGGCGATAGGTTGGAGGATAGAAGGTTACACGGAGTTGATGAAAGATTGACTGGGTAGATTCGAGGGTGATGTGGTGGTTGTGCAGTGAACTTTTAAAGAATAAAAAATATAAATTTGTTGTTAAATTTGAATGAAATATATATTAAATATATTGAATTAAACTTCTAATTAATAAAATAAATAATGGTAAAACTTCTACAAATTACGTAATAACACGAAAATTTGAGAGCACATTTACCACGTTTATGGAATAAATACGGACCATAAAAAAGTGCCAAATATGAAGCATCTTAAATGAGTTTAAGATCGGTCCTTTGAATTTAAATGAGTAATTTAGTAATTATAATCCTATTATTTAATTGGGGTAATTAATTATTGTAATTTCAATTAAAATTTTAAATGATGACTGTGTTATCCTTGCTGGAAAACTGCCTCACAGTTGTTTTCAGAACCGTTCTGTACGGGATTGATTGATGTAAATGATTAAGTAAAGATGTGATAGAATAAAGTCTTTTTTATAATAAAAAATTATTATTAAATTATTCCATAATACTAATCAGATACTAATAGGAATTTTAAAAAAACTTGATAAACCACAATGATATTAATTATGCAAATAATATTAATATATTAATAATGCATATGGATGAACTCGAAATATGATTTACAGGGATGTGCACGCAAAATAATATACAACCATCTTGTCAATGCTCCCATCATCCACCTCCTCTTCCTCCTCCTCCTCCTCCTCCTCTTCCTCATTCACACTCGTTTCCAGTACTGAGCCCTGGAATAATGGTGATGACGTAGACGTAGACGTTTGTATGCGCGTACACTCATCCACCCATCATCACCTGAAGTGTACACTCATCCAATTCTCTCCATCACCCATCCATCAAACCTTTCTTTCTCTAACCAACTATTGCCATAACTTGTGACTAAATATTTCATACCTAGTATACAATTATCATCATAATATTAAGATATAATAAAGAATAAAAGTTTACAAACAAAAATAATTATAATTATTATTTAATAAATTAATTAATCAAACAAATTGATTGATATAAATGATAATTAAATAATTAAAACTAATTAATAAGATTAAAGGAGAGTCACCTTAGAGTCACTGCTGACGATGGACTGTGGTGAGTGTGAGTAGGCCTCTATGTCGACGAACGACTGCAGTGGTGGTGCAGTGGTGGTGGTAGATAGAGAGGGCAGTGGTGGTAGAGTGGTGGTTGTGGTGGGTGGTGGTGGTGACAAAATGGTGCATTTAATTGATTGTAATTGAAGTGTTATATTTCTAAATGAAATCTTAATTGAAGAGTTTCATGATTTAATTGGTTACAGTGGTAATTTAAGTGTTTTATTATCACCACCATCTCACTCGTCTTCCACCACCTACCACACCTACCCCACCCATTACACCCACCCCTTCTACCACACCTATCACACCCACCCCAACCACCACACCCACCTTATCCACCCCACCCACCACACCCACTCTACCCACCCCATCTACCACACCTAGCACACCTACCACACCCACCACACCCACCCCACCTACCACACCCACCCCACTCACTCCACCCACTCCACTTACCACACTCACCCCACCCACCCCACCTACCACACCCACCCCACTCACTCCACCCACCCACTCCACCTACCACACCCACCCCACCTACCACACCCACCCCACCCACCTTCTTATAGGCGAGGTAAGCCCGCCAGAAATTGGCAGCCAATTCCCTCCTCTTCCTCCTCAGCACTGGATTCTTCACCCCCTGCTCCTTCGAGTACAACACCTCGGTGCGTATCAGGTCGTCCTGTTTGGTGGTGGAGGAGGGTGGGAGGGAGTGGAAAAGGGGGTGAATGGAGGAGGTGAAATGGGAGTGTAAGGGTGGATGAGATGGCGATGTGAGGAGACGAAAGAAGAAAAAGAAGTTGGAAAAAAAACATTTAAAAGCAGTTGTGAACAAACAAATTAGAATCGTCAAAACCTGAAAACAAAAAACAAAACCACCCCCAAAACCACCACGACCCCCACCACCACGACGACCACCACCACCACCAGCACCACAACGACCCCCACCACGACGACCCCCAACGCGACCACCCCCACCACGATGACCACCACCACCACCACGACCACCACCACGACGACCACCACTAGCACCTTGAGGGAGGAGAGGAGCATCGACATGGACTGGATCGAGGCGGTGAGTTTCTCGACCACATTCCAGGCATTCCCGCTCACCAAGAGGGGCACCTTCTCGTGCAGTTTCACCGTGGCAAGCGCCTCGAGAGAGCTGGCGGAGTTCTTGTGCACCTCGCCCGAGTGAGGGTACTTCTTGGTGGTCGGCACGCTGCCAGCGGGTGGTTTGTTGTGCAGTCTGGGTCGACCTTTGGGCCGTTTGAAGGTGGCCGTGGTGGGGGTGGAGTTGAGGGAGGGCAGGGTGGAGTCAACCTGCACCACCTCACTCCGGTTCATCGCGACCACTTTGCCGTCTGACGTCTCGATGTAGAGGAGGTCGCCTTTGGTGCCTTCGACCACACCAGCCATCTTCGCGCCACTACCTACCACCACCATTCCTGTAGCAACAGCCGTCTCACCAGCCACCACTGAACTGCTGGCTACACCCTCTGACTCCTCCCCTCCCTTCTGCACTCCTCCTTCATTCATTCCTTCACCTACTTTCGCTCCTTTCTTCTCTACCAGTGCTTCATACGTTAACTGCTCTATTGGTACGACTTTGGGCTGGCGCTGTGTTGGTGGTGGTGATGATGATTCTTTAATGAAACTACTTTCGTTTAGATTTAATCTTCTACATTCTACTTGAAGACCAACCCATCATTCTACCACCACCCTCATCCCCCTACTACCACCCACCACCATCATTCCCCCACTACCACACACCACCATCACCATAATTTCATATTTTCCACCCATTAAGAACACGAAATCCCAACCTCCACCCATCCCAACTACCCCCACTACCACCCATCCCAACTACCCCCACTTCCACCCACCACCATCATCCCAACTACCCCCACATCCACCCATCCCAACTATCCCCACTACCACCCACCACCATCATCCCCCCACTACCACCCATTCCAACTACCCCCACATCCACCCATCCCAACTACCCCCACATCCACCCACCACCATCATCCTCCCACTACTACCCATCCCAACTACCCCCACTACCACCCACCACCACCATCCCCCCACTACCACCCATCACGACCAAAAATTCGCCCACTACCACACATCAACACTCCCATCCCTTACCACCAAACCCCCATCCACTCCTAAAAGCCACCCCACCAAACCTTAGTATACTTTCTCTTTTTCGGCACAGCACTTTCACCCAACAAAGCCTCGCCATCATCATCAAGACCATCCTCATCTTCGTCATCATCATCAAGACCATCATCAAGGTCATCGGCGGTAAGGTCAGCGTCTCGTAGGGTGGTCTGGCACATGGTGATGAGACCTTGGATGGGCTCGGGATTGCAGACGTAGCATTGCCACTTTTGTTCTGGTCCTGGTGGATCGAATGGTCGGGTGGATGGTGGGGTCGGGGTGGATGGTCTGAGTGGGTGGTGGCGTTGAATGGTGTTAGTTGGGTAGAGGATGGTGGGTGGTGAGTGGATGTTGGTGGTAGGTGGACATTGGAGGATGTTATGGGTGGATGAGTGGATGGGAGATGAGTGAGTGGGTGGAGATAATTGATTATAAGTTGACAGTCAAATAATTACTTTAAATATTATTAAGTAACAATTCAAAGTGTGGAGCATTTCCTAGATTACAAACACTTTTGTTACGAACCTATTAATAACATTGACAACAATATTATTTTCATTATAATTATTATTTCATTTCTACTAATACTTTCACAAACCTGCGTTGAGGATGATGGAGAGGTGTTTGCGACCGAGGTTGCGACGGATGCACTCGTTGCAGAAGACATTGTGGCAGAAGTCGCAGCATATCAAGTCACCCTCCAACGCACACCACCTGGTGATAAGGACTTCCTTACTAAATTTTTAATGTATATTACCTGGTTATAATGACTCCCTTATAAATTTTTTCATGTATATTACCTAGTGATAATGAAGTCCTAATTCAATTTTGTATGTATATTACCTGGTGATAATGATGCCCTGATTAAATTTCTTATGTACAACATATGATAAAAATGAGTGTTTTAAGTGCTTTACTTAATTTAATTATTAATATTAATTAGTAGTTCCGTTGTTTAAATATTTAAATGATTTTTAGTGATGGAAGTGAAAATCTTTATGTAATTACAACTGAATTGTACCTGCAAGCCTCGTCCATGCCATCGTCTCCCTTCTGAATCTCCACCTCGTGCTTCATCAGACATCGCTGGTTGGTTGTTGCGGTGTGAAAAAAAAAAAGTAAAGTATTTTTGCTTTTGAAAAAGATTTGATTGATTTAAGTTGCTTTTGGATGTGAAGACTATTTGGTTAATTTAAGAGGGATGCATGGCATGGTTAGGATGAAGACCTTGCAGATGAGGACGTTGAGAATGGGATGCTTCTTGAGCCAGTCCACTCTGTATGCATCAACTCTTTGGTAGCATGCTGTGCACACTACTGTGTCTGGAGTGTCTGAAAATGGTTTTTGTGAATTTGTAAAAAATTATATTTAAAAAATTTTATACAATTTTGAGAAACTATGAAAAAAATTAAAATTAATTAAATTTTGAAACTTGAAATCGAACTTTTTCGCTTCGAAGCAGATCTATCTTCCGACACATGAAGGATACTCACTGCAGGATTAAAAAAGAAATGTTAAGAATTACATTCAAAAACGCACATATGTAATTTAATTTTTTATTTGAATTACTTTTAGAATTCGGAGCATCAAAATTTTATTTAAAATATTTTATACAAAAAGCTGCGATCCGCTTTTTATTTATTTGTACGTCAGATTCAATGGCAAGGCAATTTTTCAAAAATAAAAAGTATGCGCTATGCGATTATAATTTTTGTAATATAAAAAAATTAAAAAAATGAAATGAGTAGGAATAAACATTTTCAAACTTCCATTTATTGAAATTTTTAACACGGATGTATTAAATTAAAATTAATTACGAATTCAAAAATAATGTAAAAACCCACTACTATAAAAAAATACAACCAAAATAGACACAAAGCAAGACGAATAAATACAAAGAGACATATGCAAGCACCCAATTAATTAGGGAATCGACAAAGCAGCAACAATGTTTCTTTAAGGATGCTAAATCGAAAACCCATCAAAACGCAAGCCCGTCAATACCAATTACACGCGTAATCATAATAATAATAAAAGCCAAAAAATAAAAATAATATCAATAATAATAATAAAATAATAATAACAATAATCATGAAACTACAAATAATAAATGCTTTCATTTAATCAGTTATGCACATATTTTTTAGAATAGAAACTTGAGTTTAACTATTTAAAAATAGATTCTGAATTAAAGATGGGCCTGGTTACTAGTCACAATGTTAAAACTATTTACAACTTTTATTGTTTTCATATAAAAAACTGCGTGCTGCTATTAAAAATGAAATTTCAATATATTTGATTGGAACGTTTAACAAATAGTTTAGCTTGAATAAATAATATAAATTACATTAATTTTGTTAATCGTGTAACTTTGTTGTATCCAAACGATATAAATGAACGAGTTGAAAGTTGGGCTCTATACAAATGGAAACGAATAAGCAAGCGCTATAAAAAGGCTCAACACTCAATTGTCATTCATTGCGGCCATGCGGGGTTGATTCTAATTTGAATATCGCCCATCTCTGTGTGATTGTTTGTGGGATTGTGTATATGTGTGCTTTTGTGGGTGTAGTTTTGGGTGTGGTTTTCGGTGTGTGTGTTTTTTTTGTATGTGTGTGTATGTGTGTGTACGTGAGTGTGTGTGTTTGTGTGTGTGGATATGTGTGTATATGTGAGTCAGTGATTTCAGCAAATTGATTTCAAATACCCATCCAGCACTGAAGATATGGTGCTCCCAACCCAATCCTCAACCATCATCCCTTCTTACCACCAGCATTTGACGTTCACTTGACCTTTGCTGACGTTATGCCTGTAATTGACCTCTGACATCGTCATCATCATCATTAACGTCATCACTACTACGACCAGCATCATCACTACTATGACCAGCATCATCACTACTACGACCACCATCATCATCGCTAGTATGACGACCATCATAATCACTACTATGACCAACTATGGCTACTATTACCATCACTACTATAACCAATATTATCATCAATACTATTATCAGTAGTATCTTTAAAATTTGCATCACAACTATAATCAGTATCA
This sequence comes from Piscicola geometra, assembly GCA_943735955.1. Taxonomy (NCBI): domain Eukaryota; kingdom Metazoa; phylum Annelida; class Clitellata; order Hirudinida; family Piscicolidae; genus Piscicola; species Piscicola geometra. Next base: position 5,950,828 of record OX030964.1, read on the forward strand.
TTATTGTCACCATCATCATCATCCCAACAACCACCACCATCATCATCACCTCAACCACCACTATCATCATCATCATCATCATCATCATCATCATCATCATCATCACCACCACTATCATCATCATCATCCTCATCATCATCAGCATCACCACCGCCACCATCATCATCATCATCATCATCGCCATCATCATCACCACCTCCTTCATGCTAGATTAGTTGAACTGAGATGTGTAGACTATTCCTCAAATGCTCTATCGATCCCACGAACAACTTTGAAGCTCTGCCTCTGAAGATGTTGTTTCATGATATACTAAAGGAGGTTAATGACAGGGAAAAGTACTGATAAAAGAAAGTAATAAATTATTACTTATAATATAAAACAGCTATATACAAATATCTCGATGTAGTGATAGTAATATCGACCTGAAGAGATCAACATTCAAAATAATTCATTAATACTTTAATACTTTTTCAATTTCGTAATTTTTCCCATAAAATTATGCGAAAAATTAATTAAGACAATAAGAACATAAATGAAAAAATCAAAATATTTTTAATAGAAAAAAACAATCAAAATATTAAGAAAAAACAATCAAAATATTAAGAAAAAAACAATCAAAATATTAAGAAAAAAACAATCAAAATATTAAGAAAAAAAAACAATAAAAATATTTTTAATAGAAAAGAACATTCAAAATATTAAGAAAAAAACAATCAAAATATTAAGAAAAAAGAAAAGAAGCAATAATCAATAGCAATAAAGGTGGGATAGAGATGATATAGAGGCCACGGCAAATAACTGATGGGCGTGATTAGGCAAGTTTTAGGATTTTTAAATGCAGCGCTACACCAAGATGATGGATGCGGCCATTAGAGAGACGATTAAGACTGATGTCTTGCTGCTGAATCAGTGTGTGTGTGTGTGTGTTTGTATGTGTGTGGAAGTATGTGTTAAGATATGTGTATGTATGTGTGAAATTCTTTTTGTTTGTATGTGTGAAAGATTGTGTTTGTATGTGTGAAAGTGTGTGTATATATTATATGAAAGTGTTTTTGTTTGTGTGAGAGAGTTTGTTTATATGTGTAAAAAATTTTTTTTAATGTTTTTATCTGTAAAATTATTTGTTTGTATGTGTGAGAGTGTGTGTTTATATGTGTGTAAATTTTTGTTTGTTTGTGTGAGAGAGTGTGTTTGTATGTGTGAAACAACAACAAGAATACAAAGAATTGTCACTAAAACAGCACATCCCTTGGGATGCAAATGCCATCCATCCCTTCAGAGACACATGTGTGTGTGAAGTCTAAAAATAGCGTCAACAAGCCATCCGGGAATTCCCCAATCCCAGCCTAGACACCTTTCAATTTGTGTTTGTGTGTTTTTTTTGTGTGTGCGTTTGTATGTGTATTTATTTGTCTATGTGTATTATTTTAATTTAAAAAAAATGTATTACATCTTTTTGTATTTTGTTCTTCTCCATTATATTCTAAATGTGTTTAACTTTTTTGAATAATAAGCGGACAAACAAACAGACAAGAAAACACACAAGAAGACACATTAGAACACACAAAGGCACTCGAAAATTGTGTGTGTCTGTGTGTGTGTTTTAGTGTGTGGTGTGTGTGTGTATGTGTGTGTGATTTGTGTAGTGTGTGTGTGTATGTGTGTGTGA
>OX030964.1:5959996-5987496 GCA_943735955.1 Piscicola geometra
GTTATACTGAAATATTTATAATTTTTTCATATGGTTTCAAACAGATCAAAAAAGAAAAAAAAGAATCCATGAATTTAGCTAAAAGCGTGTTGCAGATGTCCGATACGATGGAAAAGATCATTTTATTGGTAAAATTGAAGATGGCCAAAAAAGATGCAAGTAATGTGGAAAGAAAGTGGAAAAAAAATGCCTTAAATGTAATTTAGCTTTACATTTGGAGTGCTTCAGCATCTACCACGAATCGTGATTACCGTCAGTAGCAACGCATAGTGTCCTTTTTTAAGGACATTTTTTATTTTCATCATAACTTTTTTCGTATAAAATATTTTAGACTAGTTTTTTAATTTTATTTTTTAGAATCAGTTTTTCAATAAAATGTAAAAAAATTAATTAATTCCTTTGAGTCATGCGTTAATGGGTTAAATAGAGCAGAAGTAACCAAACGCCACACAATTTCAATTGGAAGCACGCACAATAACAAAACAAAAACAATCACAAGAACACATATACAACAACACGTATATCATCATAAGAACACACAACAACACATAACAATCACAAGAACACACACTTCTCATATCTTGAAAATGTGCTTTTGATTAAGACCGTTTCAATCAAGCCTACCCCTTCCTACGCACTTTAAACTATTAATTTATAAATCATCTGCCATTAATTAGGAATGATTTAGTGCCTATTAGCATTATCTGGTAACTAATTAAATAAATAGGTTCATTTAAGAATTTAATTTCAAATAAATTTTGAATAGTTTGAAAATAGTTTGAAAAAAAGAAATGTGAGCTCTGAATTAAACGTAGGAAACCCTAATAAAATTTTCTCGGAAAATATCATATGAAAAACATTTTACACAATAGTTTCCAAATCTTCACCACACCAATCTACACACCACTACACTACACCATACCAAGCCACCTCTTTTCACTCTACACTATACAACACTACCCCACACCACACAACACTACCTCACACTACACAACACTACCTCACACCACACAACACTACCCCACATCGCACAACACTACCTCACACCACACAACACTACCCCACATCACACAACACTCTACCTCACCACACTACACCACTTAAATTCCATCCCACTTAACCACACTCCACTATACCACACTAAAATATACTAAATCACACCACACAACACCCCCACAATACCACTTCACCAATGCACACAACCACATCCCACACCTCACAAAAACACATAACACCCTCACACATAAACAGTCAAGATTGCGTAGTTCTAGAGACATTGAAGCGATGATTAAAGCGACGATCTTAAGCAGGGAGACGTCATCGCATGTAATTGCTTGTTTGCAGTGGAAGCAATTAGTGGGACGGGAAGATGGAAGGTTAGGAGGAGAAAATAGGAGGGGTTGAGAGGGAGTGAAAGAGATTGTGAATTGGTGCATCTTTGGTGAAGTTGTGGTGGTGGAGGGGTGTTGGGATGGTAGTGGAGCGGTGGTAAAATGGTAGTGGATATATCATGAAATAGTGGGTAGAAAAATGGTAAAAGAGATGGTGAAATGGGGGGGGAAAGATGGTAGAAGAGAAGATGAGAAGTAATGTGAGAAAGTATTTTGGATGGATAGATAAGTAAACTTGGGTTTGAAACTATTTGAAGTTGAACTAAGCCACTATGGCCTTGTAAGGCTCTTTACTATTGCATCTGTCTGCAATCACCAACACCATCACTACCACTACTACCTACCACTACTTTCACCAACTACTGCTACCATGTTCGCTGCTATTACACTCACAAAAAAACTATACTGAAATCTTCACCACCCACCCATCACCACACTCACCATCTCCCCTTATTGCTGCACTCACCCATCACCTAACCCATCTACCATCTCACCCACGCACAATCAAATCCATCACCACATTCATCACCATCTCATCAACCTTCCCACCCATCACTCCACCCATCACTATGTCATCATCCATCACCGCACCAACACCACACCTATCACTCTACTCACCAGCCATCCCCAACCATCACACCCATCCCCACCCATCAGCCCATCCCCACCCATCAGCCCACCCCCACCCATCACACCCATCACCCCATCACCACACCCACAAGCCCACCCACTCATCACACAGAGATCGTGAAAGACAAAGATAACAGCACAGACAACCAACAACCAAAATCACTTAAATCAATCCATCGTCACCCTAGCGACGGTGGTGCTGATGATGATGTTGCTGGTGGTGATGATGACGATGCTTTTTCTTCTTCTTCAGGTAGTTGGATTGATGAGAAAAAAGACTTAAAAACTGTAATAAATATTTGTTAAAGAAAAAAATTAAAATAGTTTAAAAAATCATAATAAAAACAAAAAATAATTAAAGATCAAGAAAGTCAAGCGGAAGTGGTAGAAAAAGAAGCGGAAGGAAAGAAGGAAGAGAAAGACACTGAATCGAGCAAAGATGGCGTCTGTTACGAAGGAGGGCAGGGTGATGCAGGGAGTGGAGGTGGTGGAGGAGGGAAGAGGAGGGGTCCAAGAACTACTATCAAGGTGGTTATAAAGTATAATAATAATAATTAACATGGTAATGATCATGTTTAGAAATATAAATTAAAATAACTCACACACACACACACACACACATACACACACACACACACACACACACACACACACACACACACACACACACACACACACACACACACACACACACACACACACACACACACACACACACACACACACACACACACACACACACACACACACACACACACACACACACACACACACACACACACACACACACACACGCACGCACACACACACGCACACACACACACAAACACACACATACACAGGCGAAACAGTTAGAAACACTGAAGACAGCCTTTTCGACCACTCCGAAGCCCACAAGACACATCAGGGAACAACTGGCTCAGGAGACTGGCCTCAACATGAGGGTCATCCAGGTGGGTGGGGAGGTGATCCAGGTGGGTGGGGAGGTGATCCAGGTGGGTGGGGAAGTGATCCAGGTGGGTGAGGAGGTGATCCAGGTGGGTGGGGAAGTGATCCAGGTGGGTGAGGGGATGAACCAGGGGGGTGGGAAGGTGATCCAGGTGGGTGGGGAGGTGATCCAGGTAAGTGGAGATGTGATCCAGGTGGGTGGGGAGATGATCCAGGTGGGTGTGGAAATGATCCAGGTGGGTGGAGAGGTGATCTAGGTGGGTGAAGGGTTAGGTGGGTGGGGAGGTAATCCAGGTGGGTGAAGGGTTAGGTGGCTGATGATCGAGTGAGAGTGTAGAAGATTGAGTCGGGTGGATGGGCTAGGCTGGAAAGCAGGTGAATAGATCGGATGGTTAGGGGGTGGGCTTTGTTTGAGTTGGTGTGAAGTGTGTGTGAAAAAATTGTGTGATGGTGGTGGGTGAGGTGGATGGTAAAGTGGGTGTGATGATGGTAGATTAAATGCAGGATATAGGATGATGGATGGTAAAAGGTATTAAGTGAGAGAATGTGATAAATGAAAGACTGAATAAACATTAGGATGGAATCGTGGGGATGGAAAGGTTAAATTGGGATGGTGAGGATGGGATGTGATGAGAAGAATGGAATAGAGAAGATGGGATGGTGAGGATGGTTGGATGGTGAGGATGGGATGGTGAGGATGGTTGGATGGTGAGGATGGGATGGTGAGGATGGTTGGATGGTGAAGATGGGATGGTGAGGATGGTTGGATGGTGAGGATGGTTGGATGGTGAGGATGGTTGGATGGTGAGAATGGTTGGATGGAAAGTTTCTTCACGCGTTAACCCTCTTAAATACTTATATCGCTTGACCCCATTCACTGAAAGACCAAATCCTTGTATGTCTTCCTGTGTGTGTGTGTGTTTGTGTGTGTGTGTGTTTGTGTGTATGTATGTGTGTGTGTGTGTGTGTGTGTGTGTGTGTGTGTGTGTGTGTGTGTGTGTGTGTGTGTGTGTGTGTGTGTGTGTGTGAGTGTGTGTGTGTGTGTGTGTGTGTGTGTGTGTGTGTGTGTGTGTGTGTGTGTGTGTGTGTGTGTGTGTGTGTGTGTGTGTGTGTGTGTGTGTGTGTGTGTGTGTGTGTGTGTGTGTGTGTGTGTGTGTGTGTGTGTGTGTGTGTGTGTGTGTGTGTGTGTGTGTGTGTGTGTGTGTGTGTGTGTGTGTGTGTGTGTGTGTGTGTGTGTGTGTGTGTGTGTGTGTGTGTGTGTGTGTGTGTGTGTGTGTGTGTGTGTGTGTGTGTGTGTGTGTGTGTGTGTGTGTGTGTGTGTGTGTGTGTGTGTGTGTGTGTGTGTGTGTGTGTGTGTGTGTGTGTGTGTGTGTGTGTGTGTGTGTGTGTGTGTGTGTGTGTGTTGCAATGGCTAAGTTGATATTAGTGATGGCAAGGTGCGGGCAAACAGAGCTTAGGTTACGGACAAACAGTTGAATTTGATTTGAGGAAGAGAGGAGGAGGAAGATGGGTGGACGAATAAAAAAGAAAAAACAAATTATTTAAAAATAAATTAAGAAAATAGGGTTTTAGATAAAAAAAAGACTAAAAAACAAACTTCAAGAAACGAAAAAACACAAATCTAAATAATCAACACAAACCACACAAAAACCACACATACCCCACAAACCACACAAAAACACACAAAAAACACACACAAACGACACACATGACTCTCAAGCCGCTTTGAGCGCCTAAATCAGATTTGCAAAATGGCCGCCGAGGTCGCCATTTTGATTTGTTGTATACACAGATATGACGTCATCATTTTTAAAACAAACAAACTCCCGCATGTCAGACGCGTGTGTTTCATTCTGTATGCGTGTGTTTGTGTCTGTGTTTGTGTGGCGGCATTGCTAACCTGCTTAGTTTCAATCTCATTTCCATTTTCGTTTTAGGTTTTTGGCATCATCATCAAAACTTTCAATGTGTTATCATTTTTAAAGCAATCGTAATTTGTCATCATCAATTTCAATCCATCATCATCATCAATGGTCTTCCATCATCACCATCAACGTCCCCGCATCATCATCATCATCAGTATCATCCATCATCATCAGCACCACTCCATCAATAATATCATCACCACTTCATCATCATCATCTCTTTTCTCCATCATCATCACCAACATCCCATCATCCTCATCATTACCATCACCACTCTATCATCATCATCAGCAGCACTCCATCATCATCATCAGCAGCACTCCATCATCATCATCAGCAGCACTCCATCATCATCATCAGCAGCACTCCATCATCATCATCAGCAGCACTCCATCATCATCATCAGCAGCACTCCATCATCATCATCACCACCCTATCTTCTTCACACAGCACGCCTCCTCCCACACCCCTGACAGTCTTTGATAAGACGATTCCTTCAAATTATTTGTATTATTATGTTCTAAATATTTATCTTAAATGTGATTTTATTTAAAATATTTAAATTTTATTATTAATTATTGAATATTCCTATTGTTTTCATATTATTATTTTATTTCATAATTACTTTATAATATAAACTCAATTAATTTGTTTTTCGTATTTTACGAAATTTATATTTTCATCGTTATACATCAAAATATCTTTAAAAAACCTTGAAAACAAACTTCGAATAAAAAATTTAATAGAAAAAATATAAAAAAACAAACGATCACGCAGGTTTGGTTCCAGAACAGGCGCTCAAAGGAGAGGCGGATGAAGCAACTGACAGCAATGGGCATGCGTAGACCATTTTTTCGACACCCGCGAAAACGCTCTCCCCTCTCTCTCTACCCCCCTCTTCCCTACTTCTCCAAAAAACATCTTCCGGAATATCTATCCATCCATCGACCCTACCTCCACCTCACCAACCCCCTCAACCACAACCCCTGTGAAGGCAATAGGGGGGGTGGGGACGGGGGAGGTTTGCGAGGGGGTGGTGACTTGGAGGGTGACATTGCTGCTGGCGGTGATGGCGTTTTTGGCGGGAATCACTACGAAGACTACTATCATAACCAATGTGAGTGAATGGGTGGATGGATGGGTGGGTAGATGGATGAAAAAAATGAAACATTTTAAAATTTAATTTTCCTTTTTCCTTCAACAGCCATCGAATTTTTCAACCAAGAAGCGTTCAAAATATTCAACCAGAACCAATTAATCAACAACAACATCCAACAACAACACCAACAACAACACCACCACCAACAACAACAACAACAGCAACAACCCCAACAACAACAACAACCCCAACAACCCCAACAAATCGACTTTCCATTCTCAGACCTCTACCAAATGATCACACAGCCCGGTGATCATTTGAGAGATCTTTTGAACTCTCAGCTAGGCGAGATGACCGCCGACGTTCCGTTGCCGGAAAAGTATCCAACGAGCGAGAACAGTCGATTGCCCGTCGGCTTCGTTGATTCTGCTATGTCTTATCCCGGTGTTATAAATTGTGGTAGTGATGGTAACACGTCTAAAAATAAAAATAATAATAATAATGATAATAATAATAGTAATAATAATGATAATAATAATAATGATAATAATGATAATAATGATAATAACGACGATGATGATAGTGGAAGTTATAGTAGTGATATGATTGGTGATAACTCAGTATTACTTAACAGAGGCTTACTGAGCGACAATGACATTGATAATCTCTTGAACAACCACAGTAATTATAATAATAACTTATTAATGAGCAATAATATCATAATCAACAACAACAACATCTTTTTGAATCAAAACATCAAAAACAACATCGAAAAACCAAATGGCATTGACGACATAAACGGTGGTGATGATGATGATCACAAAGAAAACCGAGTTGGCAATGGCGTTAGTGAAGATTTGAAGGGCTCATTGGTGGAAAGGGATGGAGGAGGGGGTGGAGGGGGTGGAGAGAGGGGTGGAGGGGATGGAGGGGTTGGAGGGGGTGGAGGAGGGACGGGGTTTAAGGGGAGTATGGTGAGTGATTTGTTGAGTGGTTACTTCTCGAATCATGAACACACGCATTTCCAAAAGACGGAAGGATGAATGGATGATTGCATTAATGGATGAAGGAAATGATGGGTTAATTAATGGGAGGATGGAATGATGGATCAAGTAGAAGGATAAGTGGATAGATGGATGAATGAAGGGATGAATGTGAGTGAATGAACTCATGAATGGACGAATTGTTGAAATAAAAAAACAAGATTATTGTTACAAAACATGAAAAAAGTATTAAATGAAATGATTTTTGTTATTTTTGTATCATAAAGCGCCAAATAAGTTTTATAAAAATACGTTGTATAAATTAAGACTTGTGTGGTGACAAACACAATTTAAAACGATTTTGTACAAATTCCTGGAAATAAAAATGTTAAAAACTTTTTTTAAATAAATTAAAAACAATAAATCACACGTTGTGATAATAGTCGTTGGTTTATTAATAAGAATAATTAATCAAAATGACTGTATGATAAGAATTAATTGAAAACTCTACGGCCCGAGGCACCCACGGAAACAAAAACTCAATACGATAACAAGCAATATATTATATTAAGAACAGATTAAAAAACGTGGAAAAAAATTTTGCAATTAGTTTTTCCTAAAAATGACGTATCTAATGTGTGAAATATTCGATTTTTTTGCTGAAAAGCTTGATACAAAAGACAAAATCAAATCTATGAAAAGAAATTGGAATGAGACAAACAGAAATCCAAGACTGTCACTTCCCGTCCACTGTTTGAGTACTACTATTACTACTACTACTACTACTACTACTACTACTACTACTACTACTACTACTACTACTACTACTACTACTACTACTACTACTACTACTACTACTACTACTACTACTACTACTACTACTACTACTACTACTACTACTACTACTACTACTACTACTACTACTACTACTACTACTACTACTACTACTACTACTACTACTACTACTACTACTACTACTACTACTACTACTACTACTACTACTACTACTACTACTACTACTACTACTACTACTACTACTACTACTACTACTACTACTACTACTACTACTACTACTACTACTACTACTACTACTACTACTACTACTACTACTACTACTACTACTACTACTACTACTACTACTACTACTACTACTACTACTACTACTACTACTACTACTACTACTACTACTACTACTACTACTACTACTACTACTACTACTACTACTACTACTACTACTACTACTACTACTACTACTACTACTACTACTACTACTACCACTACTACTACTACTACAACTACTACTACTACTACTACTACTACTACTACTACTACTACTACTACTACTACTACTACTACTACTACTACAACTACTACTACTACTACAACTACTACTACTACTATTTCTACTACTACTACTACTACTACTACTACTACTACTACTACTACTACTACTACTACTACTACTACTACTACTACTACTACTACTACTACTACTACTACTACTACTACTACTACTACTACTACTACCACTTCCCACCTGTAGCGATGTCATTGCATCACTCCAAGAACTCAACATAAATCACACTAACACTCAATGAACAAATAATAGTTATCATCACCTCCATCCTTGTTATTTTATTTATTTTATTTATTATTATTATCTGTATTATTGCTATTATTATGATTCATCTTTTGATTCAACGACAAGACATTACTACAATGGAAACACTACTGCCACTTAATGCCAGTCGTGTGTTCTGATGACGACTCAGCTCTTCTTCTTCTTCTTATTTTTATTATTATCATTTAAAAATATTAAAAACGTATATTATTATAATAATATTGATCTCTCATTATTATTCATCTTCAATTATAATAAATTATCCACAATAAATCATTTTTTGTATTTATTATAATAATTTATAAAATTACACTATACCTGTAATCCTATTTGTACTAACACTTTCAAGTCCCTGTCACTGCTAATGTTACAACAGTGAAGACAGCAGCCTTTTCTGAAGTCCAAAAATACTTGTCCTTATAGATTTGGATAATTATAAATGAAACCTTATATGATATAATAATATTATTTAAATAATATATTAACTTAATAATAGTACTAATTATTAATGCTAACTAATAATAATAAAAACAATGATGATGATGATGATGATTATTATTATTATTATTGTTGTTGTTGTGATGGCACAGGATGACAGTTGTTCTCTCCTAGGGTCATCTCTCTGATTGCAACTCCCAGCCATTACTCCTCCACTCTTTACTCCTCTCTTCTCTCCATTACTCCTCCACTCCTCTCCACTCCTCTCCACTCTTCTCTCCATTACTCCTCCACTCCTCTCCCCTCTTCTCTCCATTACTCCTCCACTCCTCTCCACTCTTCTCTCCATTACTCCTCCATTTCTCTCCACTCTTCTCTCCATTACTCCTCCACTCCTCTCCACTCTTCTCTCCATTACTCCTCCACTCCTCTCCACTCTTCTCTCCATTACTCCTCCACTCCTCTTCCCTCTTTTCTCCATTACTCCTCCACTCCTCTTCCCTCTTCTCTCCATTAATCTCTATTTATATTATTACTATAATTAATATTTTTACTATACCTATGTAATGGTGCTCAGTTTACTTTCATGATAATTTCAAAACTATTAATAATCATTTGCTTTGTTGCTTCCATTTACGAATTATTTAAAATATAATTCTTCTTCTGACGAGGAGTTGTCGTTTTAGGACACCTCTTGAGGTTCCAACAATCGATGGAGAAAGATGGAGGCAAAATGGAGTGTGAAACACTGATGGACATGAGTGGAAATGGATGGACGGAATACAAGATGAAGGAGTTAGAAGAAAAGAATGAAAGAATGGATGAATGAATGAATGAATGAAATGATTAATTAATTGATGGATGGATGCTTAGAGTAGTGGATGGATTAATGAATGAATTAATAGATTGATGGATGGTTGGCGGATGGATAAATAAAATAGTGGATAGATGAACAAATGGATGAGTGCATAAGAGTAATTAAAACCATGGGGGGCTGATGATCTGTCAATGCACCAGTGGAGGTGGTGCCTTGATTGATTGATGGATGGATTGATGGAAGGATGGATGGATGGATAGATGGATGGATGGATGGATGGATGGATGGATGGATTGATGGAAGGATGGATGGATGGATAGATGGATGGATGGATGGATGGATGGATGGATAGATGGATGGATGGATGGATGGAATGATGGATGGATGGAATGATGGATGGATGGAATGATGGATGGAATGATGGATGGATGGATGGATGGATGGATGGATGGATGGATGGATGGATGGATGAAGGGATGGATGGATGGATGGATGGATGGATGGATGGATGGATGGATGGATGGATGGATGGATGGATGGATGGATGGATGGATGGATGGATGGATGGATGTATGGATGGATGGATGGATGGATGGATGGATGGATGGATGGATGGATGGATGGATGGATGGATGGATGGATGGATGGATGGATGGATGGATGGATGGATGGATGGATGGATGGATGGATGGATGGATGGATGGATGGATGGATGGATGGATGGATGGATGGATGGATGGATGGATGGATGGATGGATGGATGGATGGATGGATGGATGGATGGATGGATGGATGGATGGATGGATGGATGGATGGATGGATGGATAAATAGAAATTACTTTTAAACTAATGCTTTAAAAATAAAATTAATAAATCTAAAAATATTACTATACAAAAAAGAAGAGGAAGGAGGGTGCCTGGAGGGGTAATGGCCGGATGGGACACTCACAGAGAATAAAACTATTAGAGACTTGATGTGGTTTGTGTGTTTTTGCCATAGATATAGTATATACTACTTGTTGTTTGTAGGATATCTATGGTTTTTACCCTGTGTTGGTAGGGTGGTGGTCATAGTAGTAGTTTTTGAAGTCATGTCTTACAAAAGTTTCTATTTTAAATTTGAACGATTTTTTATATTTTTATTAAAAAGTTCTATAAAATATTGTTTAAAATAAATACTTTTAAATGTTCCATAGAGGTCTGTATACCGGGTTGAATGATGAGGCAGGAGGAGGAATAAAAAACTTTAGTTTTTTTAAAGAAAATAAAAAAGTATGTTTTTAATTACTTTGAATAAGTTTTTCATTTTTAGTGAAATTAATAAAAACTTCAAAAAAACTCACAAATAACTCTCCGTCATCTCTATGTTATTTATATTCGCATTTTTCAAGTTTTCTTCTACTCATAAATTTCATTTTTTGTTTTTCAAACGAGAAAAACAATCTTTATTTTTTTGAGATGCGAGTGTCTCAGCGTGGCATATTACGTCATAATCTATGATGACGTGAAACGTACATTTGTTTTTCGCGGTAATTTTATGTGACGTCATATTGAAGAATTTTTGTCAAAGTGCCAAACTGACAGCGCAATTTTTCTCAATAAAGAATCATATGAGAAAAACTGGAGAAAAAAATAAAAAAATAATGGTTTGATATAAAATGATATGAATTTTGGGGTGCAAATAGGAACTCAGTCTCAGTGAGACATGTTTTGAAGGGTATCGTGACGTTGACAATGGATTCTGATGGTCTTAGATTACTTAAGTTATTAAAAAGTTTCCTATTTTTAATGTTTGTCTTTCAAGTATTTCTGTCTTTTTTATTAATAATAACGTATTATTAAAATTTTGTTGTCATTTATTCTTCTATTAATAATGTTTACCCATTTTAAATAATATTTATTCTATTATTATCTGTGTTTATTCCATCATCAACCATATTTATCGATTTGCATAACTTAGATTTATCACCATTTCTGTTTCATAATCATTTTCCATCATAAATGCGAAAGTTTCACTTTTTTATACATTCCTTGTTTGTTTTTTGCGGTAATTCGTGCATCACTCTTCATTCATTTTGCATAAAAACACACCTTTTCCTTCATGTAAATGAAAAAGTACTTCAAAATGTAGTAAACAAAGTTTGTATTGAGAAGGAATATTATAAATATTATAAATAATATTAGTAGTTATTTAAAGGATAATAGAATAAAAAGAACTTTTTAATATTTTTGGACGCATTTAATAATTTAAACCGTTTTTATTTTATTGATTAACGACGATCGCTTTCAAAACATGCGTTATAAACTATGCAAAAATAAAATAGGAAAACATTTCAGTGCGCCATTACAACAAAGAATCCCACATTTCAAATTTGTTCTATCCATCCATCCATCCGTCCGTCCATCCATCCATCCATCCATCCATCCATCCATCCATCCATCCATCCATCCATCCATCCATCCATCCATCCATCCATCCATCCATCCATCCATCCATCCATCCATCCATCCATCCATCCATCCATCCATACATCCATCCATCTATCCATCCATCCATCCATCCACCCATCCATCCATCCTCATTAACATTCATTAAACGGCGTAACTTGAAACATAAAAACGACGCAAAGCGAATACTACTTGATTGTTATAAAGAACTCTAAAAGGGATGTCTAATGGCCGGATTGACTGAAAAGTCTTCCTTCTTCTCGTCTTCAGTAAAGGAGCTTGACACGTCATCATCATCATCATCATCATCATCACCATCAACATCATCATCATCATCATCATCATCATCATTATAATCAACAACAACAACATCCCCATCTTTATCCACTGTGTCATTGGACGAGTAAGAAAATTTGCCAAATATGAAGTTTGAATGATGGTCATGATGATGATGGTGATGATGATGATGATGATGGTGATGATGATGATGATGATGATGATGATGATGATGATGATGATGATGATGATGATGATGATGATGATGATGATGATGAATTGGAAATTGACAATTGATTGAGAAGAGACAAGTATCTTAAAGGGATTAACACGTGGATGACGAAGTTGAGACTTGGGAAAACAAAACTGATGAATAAATAAATAAAAAAAATTCAAAAAGGATTAAAAATAGTTTTATTAAATAAATAATTGAAAAAATGAGAAAAAAAGCAAAGATGTAATCAGTAATCGAGACATGATTCCAGATTTTAACCAAATACGAGAAGCAATATTTTCAACAAAAACAATTTTAATGAACTTTTCTCGATATTTCCAGTGTAATTTTTACAATTTAAAATTTGTTAAATAAAACAAAATGAACTTTTTTAAATATAATTTCGGTGTAATTTTCATATTTAAAATTTTTATAGCGCACAATTAGCGAATGAGATCAGGATGCTCTTGCGGACACTTGCATTGGATGCAGAATTCTGCCGGAAGTCGACCCGCCATCTTGTTTGACGTCACACGCAGTGTAGGAAGGGTGGATGGATGGATGAATGAAGGAGGAGTTGAATGAGGTGGAGTGTGATGAAGGTGGTTCAGGGTGTGGTGGTGGTGGTGGGGGTGGTGGTGAGGAGAAGTAGTTTGGTAGTGAGAAGTGCTATGGTGGTTGGGAGTGGTATGATGGTGAGAAGAAGTGGTGTGGGAATGGTTTTGTGTGTGGTTGTGGTTTATAGTGACTGGGTGGTGGGTTGGAGTGGCTGGATGGTGGGTTGGAGTAGCTGGATGGTGGGTTGGAGTGTGTTGATGGTGGGTTGGAGTGTGTTGGATGACCGTGAGGAAAGGAGGTTCTTCGTGGCAGCTTGTCAACGTTTTGATGCACTCACTGAAACGCATCTTCTCCCCGTAACAATCATCATCACTAGCATCTTTACTCTTATCATCATTACCACCATCACTATAACCATTATCATCATCATCATTAACATGGTTGGTGTTTCTGTCTATAGTCATATCTTTGGTTGAAAGATGCGTGGAGGGAGAAAAGGTGGAGGTGGGTGAAATGTAGGTGTGGAAGGAGGGTGGGTGGAGGGAAGGGTGCCAAAAACTTTCTATTGCAACTGTTGCACTTGTTGTTGTAGTGTTGTCGTTGTTGAGTCGTTGTAGTACATGAAGAGGAGTTGTGTGTTTGTTGCTGTTGTTGCATTGTTGTTGTGTTTGTTGTTGTTGTTGGCAAAATGATGACGTCAAACTCGGCGGCAGTTGTTGCAATTGTATGTGTTGCTGTTGTTGTTGCTTTTGCTGTTGTTGCTGTTGCTGGCTGTACACCGGAGATTGCAAGTGTTTGGAACCTCTGCTGGGATGTATGTAACATCATCATCATCATCATTCTTATCCTCATCATCATCATCATCATCATGATCATCATCATGATCATCACCATGATCATCATCATCATCATCATCATGATCATCATCATGATCATCACCATGATCATCATCATCATCATCATTATCATCATCATCATCATCCTCATGATCATCATGATCATCATCCTCATCATCATCATCATCATCATCCTCATCATCATCATCATCATCATCATCATCAGCACCAGGCATACTTGTTGGTGAGGACTGATGCGAGTGAGAGGAGAAGTCCGCCAGTGAAGACGCCCAAGGAAACCCCCACTGCTACTACTATCAGGAGGCCTTGGTGGATGAGTGGATGGATGGAAGGATGGATGAATGAAAGGATTAGTGGATGAGAGGATGGAAGAGTAATGGATGGAGGAATGCATGGAAGGATTGAGGGGTGAATGCAGAAGCTATGAGTAAAGAATTGATGGAGAGATGAATGGAAGGATGAATGGATGAATGGAAAGATGAATGGATAAATGGAAGGATGGATGAATGGAAGGATGGATGAAAGGATGAATAGAAGGATGAATGGAGAAAAAATCTAACCAATGGGCAAGCCTTTCGATATATTCTTCTCTTTTTGCTTCTCAGCCTCCACCCCTTCTTCATCTCCATCTTCTTCTCGCGTTTCTGATAATAATAAAAATAAAAATAAAATCTGAAAAATGATTTTTAAAGACGTGTTTTCATTTGGCAGGTGCTGGAAAGAGCGTGTTTTCTTGACAAATGCAGTGTCGCTTGCTTAAATAATGAAGAGACAGCGGGGAAGATAAATCGATTCAGAAAGAAAACTCGCCACTGAATCATGCTCCAGGCCGTTGTAACTTTCAATTTGGCCCTTGGAGCGGAGGAAATGTAGGAGAATCTCTTGTTTTTAGAGCATTCAAGATTAAAATATCGAATTTGAATCACTGTTTATTCGTCCCTTTCCCAAGCTGTTTTTGTCTTTTTGGATGGCACTCTTTTATCGCTTTTTCTTTCCACCCATCTTTTGAGTCTTTTCAAATTACATCCACTCATCCTAATCCAATATTTCATCCGACACACACACACACACACACACACACACATACACACACACACACACACACACACACACACACACACACACACACACACACACACACACACACACACACACACACACACACACACACACACACACACACACACACACACACACACACACACAAACACACACACACACACACACACACACACACACACACACACACACACACAAACACACACACACACAAACACACACACACACATAGTAAGACGAAAAATCGATTTCTTATATTCGTGTTAAAGGCGCAGATAGAACTTTACGGCCTGCCCACCTCCCTTGGCTTTCGTGAAGGTGCTGCGAAGGTGTGATGTGAAGGTGGTGTGGTATGGTATGGTTGGTGTGTGTGTTGTATGGTGGTGTGTTGTGAAGGTGGTGTAGTATGGTATGGTTGGTGTGTGTGTTGTATGGTGGTGTGTTGTGAAGATGGTGTAGTATGGTATGGTTGGTGTGTGTGTTGTATGGTGGTGTGTTGTGAAGGTGGTGTAGTATGGTATGGTTGATGTGTGTGTTGTATGGTGGTGTGTTGTGAAGATGGTGTGGTATGGTATGGTTGGTGTGTGTGTTGTATGGTGGTGTGGTATATCAGTGGTGTGGTATATCAGTGGTGTGGTATATCAGTGGCATGGTATAATAGTGGTGTGGTGCGGGGGTTGTGTGGTGAGTAGTGCATTGGTTGTGCAGTGTGTGGTGTTTTGTTTTTGTGGTGTTAGTGTGGCGTTGTTATTGTGTTGTAGTTTTTTATGTAGTGTGGAGGTTGCAGTTTTGATTTTTGTCAGTGTTTGTAAAATTCTTGGAAATATTTTGTCATTGAAAAATTGTTCAAAACAAAAAGCATCTTTGAAAAATTAAAATTCCATGGTAGTTTGAAAAGCCATTTGTTTCCATAAAGCAAATAATAGAATGCAAATTTTGAAAAAAAATTATAATAAAAAGTCAAATGTTTTGTAAGGTACTCTGATAAAACTCAATTAATAATAATATATGCAATACTCCCTTAAATCCACGTTTTTATTGCACAATTTTGTTTATTTATTTTTATAATCTTTTTTTGTAGTTTTATCATTTTTATTTTCTTCATGCCCATATATGTACTACAACTTTTATTCTCCGGCTTCTTGAAAATAAATATTTAAATTTTGCCAAAAACAATATACACTCCTTCGCTAATCAAATAAAAAAGCAATGCGAAATGGCTAAAAAAAAATTCTTAAGTTTTGCAAAGACGATTTAATATTTAGAAGTTTGCAAAATTTTTCTCTTTTTTTCTACGTTATTTTTTAACTAATTTTTTCATAATCTCTTAACTTTCTCGATTTTAAATCGTCTTAAAAAAACACACTTTTTATATCCTTCAATATCCAATCACAACTATATTTCGAAAAAACAAAAATCTCTTTAAAATATGAGTCTTTTATTCAATTATATTCTCGAAAAACACTTTTCCAGTTTTTGCGATAATATGAAAAAAAACATTCCAGAGATTATTTCGTTGTTTTCAATGCTTTTAAAGCGGGAAATAGCGAAAGAAATGGGATAAAAGCACCAAAGAAAAGCCCCTGGGACGCAAAACGCTGCCTGCACTCCCCTCGAGTCGTCTTCAGTCACTTCATGAGGAAAAAAACAGATTTCCAACAAAACGAAGTAAGTAAATAAAATGATAAAAGTTAGTAATAATAAAAAGATGATACAAATAAAATGTGATAATAATAAGAAAGTGATAATAATTTTTTTAATAATAATACAAAGTAGTAAAGATAAAAAGCCAATAATAATAAAGATTACTGAAACTAGAAAAATCAAAATTGCAACAATTATTGCAACAACCATTGCAACAACCATTGCAACAACCATTGTAACAACCATTGCAACAACCATTGCAACAACCATTGCAACAACATAAAAGAAATGAAAAATGGGAGCCGAAACAGAATTAATAAGTTAAAACCTGAAGCAGAAGATAAAAAAGACATAAAAGGGGATTGTAAGTGCAAACAGGCAACAGCACAAGAGGCATACAGAGACAAATACAAAAAGAAGGACAACGACAAATATGTAGAAGAAGAAAAGAAAAATATATATAAAGAGATTTAAGAAGACAAATACAAAGAGAAAAAAGACGAAGACATATAAAAATGGACAAAGATAAATACCAAAAAAATAACCAAAATACAATGAGGTGTAAGAAAAAGCAAAAAAATCAAGAATAAAGACAAATACAAAAGGAGGTACAAAGACAAACACACACAAAAAAGAAAAAAAAACAAAATGAAAAGAGGAGAAAGACAAAACGCATGCATTTGTTGATTGGAGTTCCATAGGAGGGAGGAGGCTGTACATGCATGTGAGCTCAGCACTTCGAATGTACCTTTGAATACTAATGAGGTGGTGGTGCTGATGATGATGGTGATGGTGACGAGGATGATGATGATGGTGAGAGGTTAGTAATGATATAGATGATGATGATGATGATGATGAGGATGATGGGGATGATGATGATGGGGATGATGATGATGATGATGAGGATGATGGGGATGATGATGATGGTGATGAGAAAATCTATGGTGATGATATTGACAGGAGAGGTGATGATGACGATAATAGGGATAATGATGATGATGATTTTCATGATAATGATGACGATGATGATGGTAATGATGATGGTGATGATTTGCATGATAATGATGACGTGATGACATGGTGATTAATGCTGACGCGTCTTCAGAACATCTTCTTATTAATGTCACTCAAAGCAGAGATCATTAACATTTTGAAAGAGACGCTGGTGCTGATGATGATACTCTCAAGATGACTATCATGATAATGATTGTATCATCATCAGCATTATCCTTACTCGCTTAAAGCTTATAGCCTATTGGCTATAGTGTTCTGACACAACATGTTTCATGACGTAGGAGCATAAGATTGGCAATGGATAAATGCATGCATGAATGAGAGAATTGACGAATGGATGAATGACAGAATCGATGAATAAAAGTCTGAATTTTAAACATATTTGTTTGAAAATTTACAACTAGCTTCGACATTTTAAAAATTAAATAAAAAAATAAAAACTCAATCAAATAAACCATCAAAACAAGAGCAAGAACAACATAACGTGTACTCCGCTGTCAATAATAAAGGCATTGTAAAGCGCATAAGAATTATCCTTCAGAATGTCAGGTGGGTTGTGTTTCAGTGATCGAGAGATGCGTAAATATCCTCCAGC
This sequence comes from Piscicola geometra, assembly GCA_943735955.1. Classification (NCBI taxonomy): domain Eukaryota; kingdom Metazoa; phylum Annelida; class Clitellata; order Hirudinida; family Piscicolidae; genus Piscicola; species Piscicola geometra. The sequence goes on from OX030964.1 coordinate 5,978,514, forward strand.
ATTATACCTACAACATTTTAAAAACATTTTTTGTTTGTTTTTTTAAATAAAATTTTCGTGTATTTTTATTGAGAATAGTTGTGTTAACATTGTCTAAATTCAAAAGTTTGAAAATGTGATTTTGTTAGTTTCAGTTTAGGAAGGAATAAAGTCGATTTTGAGTTTCCAGGGCGTTTTGTAGGAATCTTGCAGCGTTCGGAAAGTGTAAAAGTTTTAAGAGAAATGATCTCCACATGATTACACTGGTGCCTTGGAGATTTGTTGAGGGGATGGGTGCATGCATTGATGGATAGATGTGTGAAGAGGGAATAGTAAAAAAAATGGAGGGGTGGGAAAGATGAGTGGAGGGGAGAAGGGTGGGTGGGAATGGATAGAGATAGATGGTGGTGGGAAGGGTGGATAGAGGTAAATGAAGATAGATGGAGGGTTGGATGGGTGGATGGGGATGAATGATAGGTAGGAAGAGTGGAAGAATGGATAAAGAAGTATGAGTGGTTTGAAAGTGTGGATGGATGGTTGGAGAGGGGATAGAAGGGAATAGATGGAGGGTTGAATGAGTGAAGGGTTAAAGAAATACTTCAACGATGGGCAGGTGGACGGATAGATATGAAAACTGGTTGATGGGCTGAAAGGTGGATGGGCTGAAAGGTGGATGGAATGATAGGTGGATTGAATGATAGGTGGATGGAATGATAGGTGGATGGAATGATAGGTGGATAGGATGAAGGGTGGATAGGGTGAAGGGTGGATGAATAAAGGGTGAATAGGATGAAGGGTGGATAGAATGAAGGGTGGATGGAATAGAGAGTGGATGGGATGAAGGATGGATGGAATAAAGGGTGGATGGGATGAAGGGTGGATGAATGAAGGGAAGAGACAAGAGCTTAATGCATTGTTGGCAGAAAGAACAATGGAATAGTTTCTACAAATTCGTCTTTTCATTGTTAGTAAATCTACCGCCTTATGAAAGGATGATGAAAAAAGAAAAAAACCTATTTTAATGATTATATAAACAAAAAACTTATACAAATAGTTATATAAACAAAAAACTTATATAAATAATATTATCAACAAAAAACTTATACAAATAGTTATATGAACAAAAAACTTATATAAATAATTATATCAACAAAAAACTTATACAAAAAGTTATATAAACAAAATAAGACAAAATTATTCTCATTACCAAATCGATGAGACAAAAAACGAGATTTTTTCAGCGAACTTGATGAAAAACATAATAAAAAACGATAAAAATCTTCTTTTTTTCTTAATGCAATTACTTTGTGTGTTCATGCTGGTGCATAAGGAAAGAGAAGATTGGAGCTGGAAAGAAACACACACACACACAGACACACACACACAACACACACACACACAAACACACACACACTCACACACACACAAACACACACGCACACACAACACACTCACACACACACTCACACACTTACACACAAATATATGCACTTTGTATTTTTCCTGTCGATGAAAAATAAAAGTAAAAAAGCATATAAAACAAAATGTCATACGAAAATAAAAACAAAACTAAAGATAAAAAAGGGTAAACATTAATAAAGAATTCTTAAAAATAATTATAAATAAAATTAAACTTGATCGACATTTGAGAGAAAATATGTTTTCAGTTTTAGACTAAAGCTTTTAGTGTTGGTTCCAATAATTCCATTTGCAGCCTAAAACTAAAATACACAGAGAAACATACAAGAAAATTAAGAAATAGACAAACATACAAAGAAAAACATACAAGAAAATTAATTAATAGATTAAGTAATAGGCACAAGTACACAGAGACATACAAGAAGTAATAGACACAAGTACACAGATACATTCAAGCAGTTATAGACACAAATACACAGAGACATTCCAGCAGTAATAGACACAAATACACAGAGACATTCAAGCAGTTATAGACACAAATACACAGGGAAAAGGAAACATTCACTCAAGTATGCACATCCCTTCAAGAGAACCTTCCCTAAAGTCTCCTGCAATCGAAAGTTTATAGCTCACTGCAGTTCAAAATAAAGAGGTTTATAAACAATAAATATATGTTATGAAATCACATTATCAACACCTTATCTGATGAACACACACACACACACATACCGACACACACTGATACATGCATACATACTCATACGCAAACACACAAACACACACACACACACACATACACACACACACACACACGCACACTCACACACACACATACACACACAAACACAAACACACACAAACACAAACACACACAAACACAAACTTTTAAGAACACATAAACTGCTTCCACATAACCTCAACAGACCTAAATTTGCATGTAAAGTTAACATTTAAAGAACAAAAAGAAGACTTTCATTCCATTTTCAATCGTTGATGACGTAAAAAGGAAACTCCCCAATAACCGGTCAGAGAAAAACTAAGATTTTAAAAGTAATTTTTGTCATGTGGCTCAAGTTTTTCTGGAGCATTTTTTTCTCAGAAAATGTAGGCTACTAGGGAGTGAAGTCCTAAACGAGGCAAGCAATGATTTTACTCAAAACTGGATTTCAATAATATTATCAATATTTTGATTTGATTAAGAATAAAAAAACAAGTTAGCAAAAACTTACATATTGATTTATTCATAATCTTTGCAATTACTTTGTGAACATACCTATATTTCGGGACATTTAAAAAAACAATTATTTAAAAGTGCGTGAACATATTGGTATTTTGCGTTGAGCTGCGTGTCGTTAACTACTCGCCCAGCCAATTTTGTACACTTTGTATTTAAACATTTAAGTTATAAAAACTTGGGACCAAAAAGTTTACAAATAATTTTTTTAATTAAGAGAAAGTTACTGCAAGAAAAACTCCCATGAGAATGAAAACATTCAGGGTTTGAAAAAGTCGTTAGAAAAACAAAAAAGGTTTTTAGTGAAACTTTTTTTTCTGGGCAAAACAAAAGTTTTTTAAACTTCAAATTGAAATAAATGCTCGGAAATTAACTTTTTCACCGTTTTTTTCTCACGATAATTCAAGTGCAAGCATCGACCAAAGTATCCACGCATCCAAACACCCCTCTTTCTCCCCATCCCCTATAAACCCACCCCCTGCCTACTAAACCTTCACCCAACCATCCATCCTTCTCCTTTCAGCCCCTTCGAACCCAATCATTCAAAGCCCCCATCACTCCAACAACCACCATTTCCACTTCCTTCCCCTTTTATCCCCCTTCCACCCAAACTACCCCTTAATAACTATTTCCTCTCCCTACCACCCAAACCATCATTCACCCACCCAAACCATCATTCACCCACCCAAACCATCATTCACCCATCCAAACCATCATTCACCCACCAAACCATCATTCACCCACCCAAACCATCTTTCACCCACCCAAACCATCATTCACCCACCAAACCATCATTCACCCACCCAAACCATCATTCACCCACCCAAACCATCATTCACCCACCCAAACCATCTTTCACCCACCCAAACCATCATTCACCCACCCAAACCATCTTTCACCCACCCAAACCACTCTTAACCCACCTCCATACTTGACGACCACATAGACTTTCTTCTTCAAATCTTCTAGCTCTTCACTTGTGAAATAGAATAACAGCGATGTGTTCCTTTTAGACTGGTATAGCGTGACGTAATTGTCGTCGTTGTTTTTGTTTTGTTTTTTTTTATTTCGACTGTTGTTGTTATTGTTGTGGTTATTGTTAGTAATATCATCCGTCTTCTTCTTATCCACTTTTTGATTGTTGTTTATCTTTTTGAAAATATTGTTCCCATTATTATTATTCATATGATTATTATTATCATTGTGATTGTGATTGTTATTATTGTGATTGTTGTTATTGTTGTGGTTACTGCTGGAGTGGTGGTGATGGAGACAAACGTGGAACACCTGTTTTCCATCTCCGTCTATTACCACAAACATCCGCCGGCAAATCACTTTGTTGTTATTCACATTATTGCCATCTTTTTCATTATTTTTAAAATTATTATTATTAAAATTATTATTATTATTATTATTTGAATTATCATTATTTGAATTATTATTTAAATCAATAAAAATGCTTGAAGTACCATTTTCTTGAATTCTGTCTACCCTCACCCACCCCAGCCCTTCCACCCCAGCCAAAGATACTAAATTCAAGTTGATTCTCGCGTCTGAAGCGCTAGTCAAAGAGACAGGACATCTCTGGTTTGCTATGACGTCACTATGGAAACTGGACAAGAAGCCAGAGATGTGTTGGTTACTAGGCGGATTTTTATTTTTGTTGTTGTTGTTGTTGTTGTTGTTGTGGTTGTTGTTGTTGTTGTTGTTGTTGTTGCTGTGGTTGCTGTGGGGTTTATTGGTGACGTATTGGTTTCTAGGGAAAAGCGAAGACGGAAGGGTTTTGATGGATAGATCGTAATTATTGACTCTTTCATTATTTATTTTGCTATTATGATTATGATTATTATGATTTTTATTGTTATTGCTGTTTTCTATGATACTTTTCATATTGTTATTTTCTTTTTTCTGGATGCTGTCATAGGGCTGGACGTGATAGGGGGTAGGCAGTGGGGTGGTTGTCATGGGCAGCTGGAGGTGGTTGCTAAGGGGACACCTTCTACCCCCGTTGACTGAGACGGAGAGAAAATTAGAAGTTTGGCTCAAGTTTGAAATGTTAAAAATTAAAATATAATAATTTCCAATTAATGTTATAAATATAATAAATGTGATTTCTAACATATTAAATGTGATTTCTAACATATTAAATGTGATTTCTAACATATTAAATGTGATTTCTAACATATTAAATGTGATTTCTAACATATTAAATGTGATTTCTAACATATTAAATGTTTTCTATTCAGATATTAATTCTAGCATCAAGTACACATAATTTTAATGAGATCAAAATAGTTTAAGAAACGCATAAAAGTAAAAAATACATATTTATTTTGACTTTACAATTTGTTTAAATACTTGTCGATCAAGAATCTATGAAGGATAACCGCACTGAATTCTTGTAAACATAAAGTTTTGCAAAAAAAGCAAAAACGAATGCAATAAGAACCCTGATCATCCTCTCTCAAACTTTACTCTTTCGTCTTATTCTTAATTTTCGCCTTTTAATGCTCTAAAATGAGATCACATTGCCATTTCTCATTCTCTTTCCAGCGATCAAAAGAAATTGTCTTCCTAGAGCAAACTTCCAAGCTGCCAAACCGACTCATCTGATGAATTACTTCAAGTTTAAAACCATTTTTTGCACTAAATTTTCCATTTTATTAAATTTTTTCTTCTTTCACTCTCTTCAGAACACAATAAACCTTTTGAATTCAGATCCGAATCGTTTGTTTCGGCATTAAAACTCATTTATTTCAATATTGTACTTCATTCTCTTTTAAATTAAAGTCATTCGCTTTGCTACCGTTGCATCTATTCCCCGGCTGCTCGGCAGAGTTATGGTTTGCTCCTGTATTATTGTCACTTAGTCGTTTCTCTACCACTATGATGACCTTGTGCTCGTGGTGGTGTGGTGTGGTGAATGTGTGGTGGTGTGTGGTAGTGGGGTTTGTTGGTGTGTGGTAATGGGGTTTGGTGGTGTGGTAGTAGTGTGGTAGTGGTAGTGGGGTGCGGTGTGGTGGTGGGTAGTGGTGGTGTTGTGTAGTTGGGTTTAGTGGTGGTGTGGTAGTGATGTGGTAGTGGAATGGTGGTCGTAGTGTAGTGGAATGTTGGTCGTAGTGTAGTGTAGTGGTTGTGTGATGAGAGTGTAGTGGTGGTGTGATGATGGTGTAGTGGTGCTGAATTGGTGTTGTGATGGTATTGTGGTGTAGTGGTAGTGTGGGGTGGTGTAGTGGTGACGTGGTAGTGTGGTCGTGGTGTGGTGAGATTATGGTGATGTGTAGTGGTGGTAGTCTTAATGATAGCACTGTACTAATAGTGGCTATGGGATGATGATGGTGGTTTGTGAGATTTTTATATGAAGTTCGTCCATTCTCTAGGTTTTCGTGCAGGTGTGATGATTTCAAATGCTCAAAAATAAATTGTCATGCCAAATTTATCGAGTACAAAATAATTTTTATTTAAATTAATAAATTTTAAAAGTCAATTTAATAACAAAATGTCACAAAGAAATTCAAAACAAAATTATAAATAGTTGGTATAATTGAAAGGGCAAGTTGTCTGAATAATTAATTATTGATTCGGTCATTAGTCATCCTGGTAGAGCGGAAAAGTCTCTGTTATAATGACAATTTCAAAAGTATAATGTTTCGTGGCAATACCACTATTGAGAAGTGTAATGGAATGAGAAAAGTCGGGACGTTTTCTTTGGAATATTTTGTGTGGTTTGGTGGTGAGGTCGTCATTGCAAACAATGCTGCTTTCTCTATCCTAACCACACGTCATATCACCAGCAATCACCATCACTACCAACACATCCTACCACATCACCACCTCATCACCACCACTACCAACCACCACTATCACTACCCCTACCACCACCACCACTACCAACCACCACTATCACTACCCCTACCACCACCACCACTACCAACCACCACTATCACTACCCCTACCACCACCACCACTACCAACCACCACTATCACTACCCCTACCATCACCACACACCTACAGGCAGACACACATACGTCACAGAGAGGAAAGAGGCCAAGTCACGTGTGCACGGAGAGGCGTCCAATAGGAGGGCAGAGGAAACGTGCACCGAACAGTTTCCTCTTCCGTTACAAAGTTGACCTAGTTCTTTGGTTACGTTTCCATAGCAGCCCAGGTGGCCATAACTACCGCTGATGCACCTGCCTATTGCCATCCTGCCTATCTGGGCCTTTCTGATCATCACCACCCACCCGGCATCTTCCTTCAGTCCCCGACGTGGTCTGTGTTGTAGTTTTGAACTTTTGTTGTTGTGTGTTGTTGCGTTGTGGTTGTTGTTTTTGTTTTGGCTATTGTTGTAGTTGTTGTTGTTGTAGCTTTGTGAGGCCGTGTTGTGGTTGTTGTTGTATCTTTGTAAGAATGTGTTGTTGTTGTTGTTGCTGGTGGTGTTGAGTTGTGAGATTTTAGTCATTTTATCATCACGCTGCTCAACATTTAAAGAAATGTTTTTGTGGAAGTGAGAAGAAAGTGTTGAGAATGTTAGTCGCGATGATGATGATAAAAATGGTTGTGATGGTAGTGAAGATAAAGATGAATCGGCAGCTGGAAGCAAAAGTATGGAATGTGGAATATGTGGTTGTATATTTGAACTTATGTTTTTGTAAAAACTGTCAGGGTGATGGTGATGATGCTGTTGGTGATGTTGGTGTTGATGATGGGGATTATGAAGATGAAAAGGTTGATGGCGAAAATGTAGTTCATGATGATGATGATGGAGCTGCTGCTGCTGATGATGATGATGATGGCGGTGCTGATGATGATGATGATGATGTTGTTTGGTGATTGGTTGAGCTTCTTTCGCCTTAACTGAGCGCTGACGCATCTCAATGTCGAGAAGAGAGTCTTGGTTGTCAAGGAGATGCCGACGCGCGAAATGATTAGCATCATCGTCATCATCATCATCATCATCATCATCATCATCATCATCATCATCATAATCTTTATCAGGACCACTCCACACATCTCTTTTTCTTCTTTCCCCTCCACACACGGGCACAAACACTTCTGACTGACAAAACTCCAGTGTATGGAGGTTCTGTGAATGTCCTGTCGTCAAGATGCATGAGAGGAAGTTTTGAGAAAAAATCATTTCAAATTAAAACTTTTTTTTAAAAAGTTAAAACTATTTTTAAAAAAAATTTAAACTCTTTTTAAAAAAAATTAAAACTATTTTTTATTACAAATTAAAATTATTTTTATTAAAAATAAAAACTCTTTAAAAATTGTCATTTAGACTGAAAAATGTCTTGAGAGTATTTCCGATCCGAATAACCGTTCGTGAAATGAATTTAAGTGCTTTTAGCGCACTTTTTTGGCAAAAAACTATGTAAAAATTTGGTTTCAAGCGGTTTAACGCCACTCATTTACTGCTGGAGGTTCGAAAGCTTTGTGGGTTGGCAGCACTTGATCGATGTGGTAGGAGTGTGGTTTGGTGTGTTTATGTGGCGTGAGTATGTGCTTGCGTGGTGTGTTTGTGTGGTGTGTTTGTGTGGTTGTTTTTGTGGTTGTGTTTGTGGTGTGTGTGTTTGTGTGGTGTGATTGTGTGGGGTGTGTGTGTTTGTGTGGTGTAAGTGTGTTTGTGTTGTAGGTTTGTGGTGTGTGTTTGTGTGGTGTAAGTGTGTTTGTCTTGTAGGTTTGTGGTGTTTATGTGTGTGTGGTGTAAGTGTGTTTGTGTTGTAGGTTTGTGGGGTTTCTTTGTGTGTTTTTTATTTTATTTGTACTTGAACCTGAAAAAACTAAATTTATTTTCTCGCTTTTTCGTACGTGTACTTGCGAAAAAGTAAAAATTTCTTTTCATCGAAAAGTCGTTTTGCATTTTTATTGATCAACATTGTGTTTGTCAGTTCGACAAATATTCCGGATGCTTAGGACACGTCAGGCTTCTCCACGTCTCGCATATCAACTCGCATTTTTATGCATTTTTGTCATAAATCAAAAAACTTTATGTTTTTTCAAACGAAATATATTGGAAATCGTAATTTCCCGCTCCAAAACCCGCCTTAACCCTTTTTTTGGCAGTTTTTTCTCGCTAACTGTGCGTTCATATCGTCGGCGCTTTATTCATCATGCCTGAATTATTCACACGTGGAAACGGTCAAATCACATATTTGTCAGCATAACAGGGAAACGACTGGTGATGTCATTGAGTGTTTGTATGCGTTTTAGTATTTATGTTTTTTAACTTTGTTTCTATGTATGTTTGTTTGTTTGTAAGTTTATTTTTTGTATTTGTATGCGTGCTTGAGTGTCTGTAAGTTTGTTTGTATAAAGGTTTTTATTTGCGTTTATATGTGCGTTTG
>OX030964.1:5989996-6002496 GCA_943735955.1 Piscicola geometra
GCCTAAAAGTGCAGGCTTTCCATTCATTTGCATCTCTTCTTCTTTCTTCTTTTCTGCTCGCCTTTTGCAACTTTATTTAAGTTTTCAAAGTAAATCAAGTTTTTTGTGGTTTACTTCGTAATAATTAATTTTCATTTTATCGTTTTTAGTTTATTTCCTATATTATTTTTACCAATAAATTTTTTCTTTTTCTTTTGCTTGTAAAGTGCTTTTTTAGATTTTTCAAAGCAGTTTAAAAATCAGTTTTTCTCAAGAAAATCTGAAAATTGTTTATGTAAGCTAATTTTGCTGCCCGTCAAAAAACCAGACTCGAGTTTTTAGGGCTATTTATGAAGTGTACGTCTGAAAATTTCATTAAATTTTCTTTTCGTCTTTTAGTTATATGCAATTTTGTTGTTTTTCTCAAATTTTGAAACAAACAATTTAATATAAATTTTAAATTAAACCACTATTTTAAAACTTCTCTTTCTTTCTTTCTTTCATTTTTAAATCCCAATCTTCCATCCACAACTCCCATTTCCAAGAGCTCTAGGTTCATCCCTTCACAAAATCTCTCATTCATTCATTCATGCACTCATCCAATAATCCATTAACCCATCCATCGATCCATCCACTCATCCATTAACCTATTAACCTATCTATCGGACCACCCATTCATCCATCCATCCATCTTTTCATTCATCCTCACCAGCATTCCAATCCATCCATCTTTTCATTCATCTTCACCAGCATTCCGATCCATTCAAATCCCATTCCAAATCCAAAACTCCCAGAATGCTTTCAGTGCACACAAGAATGCACCCTCTTAGCCTCGTCTCGCCGGCTTTTGTTCAAACTTTTTGGTGGTTTTGTTATACAAAATTATTTATCAATTATTTAACAAAAAGATATTTTAAATATGATAAAAATTAAATTAAAATTTGAAAACCAAAATAGATATTGTATTACAAAAAAAACCTCACAATATTTAGTTTTTCAAAACAGTTGTTTTCGAATCGAGAAAAACAAGTGTAAATAGATTTTATATGCGACGGCCATTACGGCGACAGTAAAGAAATGTTAAAAGTGATCCTTCTACTCCCCGCAGGCCCATTTGATTATGTTCGCCGCTATACAAATGTCCACCTATCGAGCGGATGCGACTTTGAAAGTAATGCCTGCAATTAGGATCTCAATGCCGGGTAATAATCGAAAAAGTCCAGAAATATATATTTTATAAAAAGTATTTTTAATGTTTTTATTTTCAGATTTTAAAAATATTATTACTATTTTTGCATTTTTAATTGCTAGTTTTATTATATATTTTTTTATAGATTTTCAAAAGTTCACACATGCAACTGAATCACACGCCACACATGTACACTCGGTATATGAATTAGAAAAACAAAATCTTTCAAATTGAAAATGACACGCCAAATTTCGATAAAATTTTAGATAAAAATAATAAACAAATGTTTATAAATTTATTAAATTTATTCTCCCAAATATACCATTTAAGTTCGCATGATATTTGTAACATGTTCAAGTCATATGCAATGCAAGGCTTTGTTACGTTTTAAATGTTTAAACCAAGGTTTGATAAACTTTTACATAAGAATAGCAAATATAGCGAAAGTTCACACATCAACTTTAGTTCACATAAATTGATTTTGAAAGTGAAAAACTCCTTCAATAATACGGATGGACGTTTACAATGTTCACTATTTCCAAATAAAGGCATATGCTAATTTTTTTTACATTAAAAAAAAAGTTTTATGCATATTAAAGAAACACAGTGTTTTTAAATAGTCTTCTTCACATTTTAAAATATATTTTATGTGCTTTTATGTTTGTCTTATGATAACTCACCTAGTGATGATGTCTGAAAAATGTTTTCTGAAATCACATACAAACACACATGCACACTATAAATTAAGAAAAGTTCCCTTTCTTAATGGAGAACCTCTTCAAAGATTCCATTAAAGACTTGATCGAGAGGAGACCAAGTTGGGACGGAATGATCCTGTGCTTCTGCGCTCAGAGAGTTTGTGCATTTGAAAAATCCATCTCTCCATCTGTAATAAAAACACCTTTCCCCCAGGCATACATCTGCACGTACACCAACATTGAACACACGCGCACACACACTCACTCACTCACTAACACACACACACACGCACACACACACACAAACACACACACACACACACACACACACACACACACACACACACACACACAAACACATACACACACACACACACACACACACACAAACACACACACAAATACACACACACAAATACACACACACAAACACACACACGTGTCATAAAAAGCAAAGCAAACATAAATGGCAAATATACAATCGCCAAGACTACTATCATGATTGAAAAAACATAAATAAATAAAAATAAAACAAGAAAAACAAAATAACAAAAAGCAATCCACTTTTTAAGCCAAAAAACAAATAATGAACACTAAAAACTAGCAATAAAAAACACAAACGAAAACAGTATTTAACAAAAAATAGAAATAATAATTTGAAAAATAATGTAAAATAAAAAAAAGAAGCAAGCATCAGTCCAGCTTGTGAGGTCAGTTTTTTTCAGGTCAACACCTATAAAGCTCGATGGGTTTTTTTGTTTTTTTTGCAGCAATAGTTTTAGTGTTGCTAGATCTTTTTTATCTTTTTTTTGGTAAAAAAAATCGTTTCAATATTTTTATTCCATCTACCTACACCTATTTGCGGCTTTTCTTTTTTATTCGCCTTTTTCACTCATTTTGAAAAAAAAAATCTATTTTTAAAAACTTTTTTTCCTGCTTTCTCTACCTACTTTTTTCACCACTTTCCACTCACCCACTTTTGCATATTTTTATCTTCCACCCACTTCTCACCCACTCATCGACACATCCACCCACACACCCAACCACGCACCAATCCACGCATCCATCCACTTATCACCCACCCACGTACTCATCCACCCACCCACCAATCCACCCACCCACCCACCCACCCGTCCAACCCATCCACTCACACACCTGTCTACCCCCCCTCACATCCACCCACCGATCCACCCACCCACCCACCCATCCATCCATAACCCCCTCTCCTTCCGTAATCTGGATGACAGTGCTGGACAGGTGTCGCGGAGCGTCGTAAAGCGGCATTCCGAAAGTTGACACTTTTAATAAAAGGCGTGAAAAATGGAAAAAGATAATAGGAATAATAAAATAAAAGTATATTTTATATTATAATAATATAATATTAAAATATACAATATACTGTATATTATTATAATATACAGAATATTTTATATTATTATAATATACAATATATTTTATATTATTATAATATACAGAATATTTTATATTATTATAATATACAATATATTATATGTTATAATAAAATGTATTTAAAAATACTACTTCTAGTAGTAGTCGAAGAATTGCAAGTATTGAAAAAACATTTAAATTTATTTATCTGTAAATAAAAATAATTTTAATAAAGAATTAAATTTAAACTATATAATTCAAGTTGAATTGAATTCTCAGTTTATCTATATATGCTTTTATTTGTCTCATGGAATCAAATCTATTAATTTCTTTTTTTCTCATCTTTATTCTTATTTTATTACTTTACTTTTTTATTATTTATTTATTTATTTTGTTATTTAAATTTTTTATTATCTATTCATTGTTTGTCACGGCCTCTTTAAGTACCGCAATACGAACTTGCTTGTTCGATGGTCAGGGAAGTGATGATGATGATGATGGCGATGGTGATGATGATGGCGATGATGATGATGATGATGATGATGGCGATGGTGATGATGATGGCGATGATGATGATGATGATGGCGATGATGATGATGATGATGATGATGATGATGATGATGATGATGATGATGATGATGATGATGATGATGATGATGATGATGATGATGATGGTGATGATGGTGATAATGATGGTGGTGGTTATGATGATGGCGATGGCGATGATGATGATGATGATAGTGATGATGATGATGGTGGTGGTTATGATAGCATCAATATTCGAAACACCCATTGAGCGCTTGTGACGTTTGATTGCAATTTTGAACAGGAAAAGGCAATAGGTAACTTGCAATAAACACCACTTTTGGTTTTTTTAAATTATAAAATATCGTTTCAAAAATGTTTAATAAAGAATTAAAACTTTTTTATTTCAATTTATTTGTATATACCTTAAATGCTAAATACAATAAAACTATTTTTGTATAAATTAACTTTATTTTTCTAAATAATTTATTCTAATAAAAAATGACAAATTAAAATTCGTCTTTAATGGTTCTTTAGAAGATCCCCAAACGAGGGTTTTCGAACTTTCATGAATAAATTAGTCTGGAAGCGCCGGGTGGTTGGGTTAGGTTTGGCTTGGGTTCAAGGGTGATTTGGGTAGTTGGGTTTTTTAGAATTTAGGAATGGGTTTGGTGGATGGGTTAGTTTGGATGGTTGGGTAAGGTTAGGTGGTAGGGTTGGGTGGTTGGGTTAGGTTGGGTGGTTAGGTTGGATGGTTGGGTTAGGTTGGGTGGTTGGGTTGGGTTGGGTGGTTGGGTTGGGTGGTTGGGTTGGGTGGTTGGGTTGGGTGGTTGGGTTTGGTGGTTGGTTTGGGTGGTTGGGTTGGGTGGTTGGGTTGGGTGGTTGGGTTGGGTGGTTGGGTTGGGTTGGGTGGTTGGGTTGGGTGGTTGGGTTGGGTGGTTGGGTTGGGTGGTTGGGTTGGGTGGTTGGGTTGGGTGGTTGGGTTGGGTGGTTGGGTTGGGTGGTTGGGTTGTGTGGTTGTGTTGGGTGGTTGGGTTGGGTATTTAGGTGGGTAGGATTTAAGAATGGGTTAGGTGGTTAAGGGGTCGGTTGGTTCTAGTGGTGAATTGGTTTTTGGAGTGAAATTTTCAAATTTTATATATATTTAAAATAGAAAAATAGAGTATTTGAATATAAAATGACAAAAATAAATCAAATTATAATTTAAATCACAGATTTGAATGAAGTTTTCAATTTATGCTCGCTTAAAACGCCAATAAAAGTTCTAAAAGTGATCGCAATCAGTGTAAGAAGTAATCAAACGAAAAAGTAAAACTGAATTTTCACATTTTTGAAAAAATATAATTTTTAAAATTATGGAATCTTTGGATTGATGAGGGAAAAAGAAAATAGATTGGAACTTTTATCTTGATGCTGATTTCGTCTTTTATTACTTCTTTATTTATGAAAAGTCTATCCATCCATTCATTCATCTATCCATGTATCCTTGCATCCATGCATCCATGCATACATCCATTCATCCATCCATCCATTCATCCATCCATGCATCCATCCATGCATCCATCCATGCATCCATCCATGCATCCATCCATGCATCCATGCATCAATGCATCCATTCATGCATCCATGCATCAATGCATCCATTCATCCATCCATGCATCCATCCATCCATCAATGCATCCATTCATTCATCCATGTATCCATCCATCCATCCATTAATCGGCTTTTTTTTTCATACAGAGCCAGATGAGACAAGACGAATTGTGTTTCGCTTGATTTATCGAATAAAGTATCATACATCCTGAAGATCAAACCAAAAAAACAAAAGTTTAATTTTTTACTATTTCAAAATCAAACCAAAAACTTAAATTGTAGATTTTTTTCGCCGTTTTAAAAGTTGACTAATATTTCAAACGATATTAAACTTTCTGGTTTCATTTCCGACTCGCGTCTGGTGCTGCTAATAAGGCTCGAATGTAATCTGTCGATTCTCTTTTACTTCTGCGGGCGCATTAAAAGGCTGTTTAAGTACATTATTAGTGCCAATAAAAGTCCTGAAAGTACTTAAACTCTTTTTTTTACTAAAGTATTTTCATTTTTTCATTTTTTATTTATGTTTTATTAAATAATTATATTAATTAATATGAATTTACCCAGAGAGATCACGAGATGGAGGAAGAAGAAGAGGAGGACGATGATGGGGGTGGTGATGGTGATAGTCATGCTGAGGTTTTGATAAAGGAGGAAAGGTGGAATGTCATGATGATGATGTTGCTGAAGTTGATGATGATAGTGATGATGATGATGATGATGATGATGATGATGATGATGATGATGATGATGATGATGATGATGATGTTAAGAAAGGGATGATCCTGCTGAAAAAGGTTATGATGATGGGGTGATGAATCTGTTAATGATGATTGTATGTCAGTGATGGTGGTGATGATAATGATGATGATGATGGCAGTGATGATAATCGAGATAATGAAGCTGATGACGATGATGACGATGATGACGTTGATGATGATGATGAAGGTGATGATGTTGGTGCTGATGATGATGAAGGCAATGAAGCTTTGATGGCTTGGTGATGTGACGAGAATCTGTAAGGAGGGGGCAGGCGTTAATATTGCAATTCAAATATTCATCAGCTTTACCGCCACTTTTATTACCTCAATTTAAAAAGACAAAAAATAATTCAATTTAAAAGTTGAATTAAAAAAATATTCGCCATGTTTCCCGAACTTTTTCGTGGCAGTAGAATTTTGGAAGAGGTGGCGTTAGGGCAGGGTTAATCTGAAAGCCCTTGGAGCTCACTGAAAGAATTTTAAATGCTTGACTACCCTGACAAACCTTTCTCGTCTCACAACGCAGCTTTTGATTACGCGTCATATTTGCTTAGAGAAGTTGCCAGTGCAAAACACTCAGAAGAAGAAATCTCGCGGGAAAAAAGAACTTTTCATTTCACAAAATCTGGCAGTATGCAAAAGTATTTAATAAGTTATATAACGTGTTTTAATAAAGTTAATTTAATTTTCCTAATTCATTATTTTTAACACGTAAGTTTAGAATTTAAAAGTTAATATTCAACGTTGGTTCGAATCAATGGCCATCAAAGCTGCACTGCCTCCTTTAAACGACCCAATCAATATTCTCGCCTGCCTTTTGTCATTTCGCGCCATAACCGAGAGTGCTTGTTGCCGTTTTGAGGTTGCGTGCCAAACATGAAGAATTTATTCGTTTTTGAAAATCTGAATTTTTTTTCTCTTTTTTTTAAATGGAAGAAATTCTTACTTTATTATTAAAGACCAGATTTTACCCTTATTTTATTATTAATGAGATAATAAAATGTATCGGTAGGGTAGATGTGGAAATATAAATGAAAAATATGAATATTAAAGCAGATATAAAAGAATTTTAAATAATTAAATTTGACCTACTTTCATTAAAGATGTTTTAGATCCTTTTAGGTTCGTTTTATTTAAAGCAAATAATTTGTCAAGTGTTGGAACATCTACTTAGAATATAAATGATTTATTGCTTAAGTTTTCCAAGAGCAATTAGCCATTTGAACACAGAAGAATGTACAACATAATTAATGGATGCTTTACAAAAAGCATGTACATCTTTTTCAAAAATTATCAAACTACAAGATTAACTTGTATTTATCAATTAAATTAAACAATTTACAAAATGTGTATAAAGCAATTAATTTATTCATCCATCCATCCAACTATCCATCTATTTATTTGACAACCAATACAAGCACCATCTATTTGCACCACTGGTTCAAACAAGAAGCCCCTTCCATTTAATAGCCAGGCATCAAGTCTCTATATATATATATATATATATATATATATATATATATATATGTGCATCAATGCAAATGAATACATTAGTGTGTGTTTGTGTGTGTGTGTGTGTGTTTGTGTGTGTGTGTGTGTGTGTGTGTGTGTGTGTGTGTGTGTGTGTGTGTGTGTGTGTGTGTGTGTGTGTGTGTGTGTGTGTGTGTGTGTGTGTGCATGTGTGTGTGTGTGCGTGTGTGTGTGTTTGTGTGTGTGTGTGTGTGTGTCGGTATGCGTGTATGTGTGTGTGTGTGTGCGTGTATGCGTGTGTGAGTGTGTCGGTGTATGAAGGAGAATTGTACGACTGAGCAGTGGCAAGACATGCGCATTACATCGATCATGCAGGCTCGAATGCCTCTCGATGCGATAGTGCGGTGCATTTCTCGAAGAACAAATGAAACAACTCCGCCACGCCTGCCAACTCGCCCAGACACATAAACCTGAAAACATCGAATGTATGAACATAGAATATATAAAAACATAAAATCTATAGAAACATAGAATATATAAACATGGAATAAGAACTTGTTGCTTATTTTTGTGGTATCTTTAAGAATGTTCGGATTGTCTTTCGTGCATAATGCTGAAATATCGTCTCTATAATGGCTTCTCTGTCCTTATCTCGAGATTCCCTTTAATTTATTGCAAAGTCATTGGCGAAGAATCGTTGCCAACAGATTAGGAAGCAAGTGAGGTGGAACTGAAACTAGATGATGGATGCCTGTCATTTGAAAATAAATTCATGAGAAAAATGATTTTAGATTTGATTTATAAATTCAAAGATGTGATTTTCCAATCACGAAATGCGTTCTAATGTCGATTTGGAGAGTCTAAATCAGTTTGAGGGAGGTCACTCGGGCTGCAGGGGTGAGTTTGCAATGTGATGTATGTCCGTGGCGTGTTTGTATGTTTCTGCTTGCATGAACTCCATTTTGGAGCTTTTTCTCGTTTTTTTGTCATTTACTTTTCATTTTGGGATTCTTTGATGGATCGATGTGCTTTTAAAGGTATCGGTCTCACTTAACAGTCTGATTAATAAAGATTAAACAGCTTTTTTTGTTTTTCATGCATTTTAGGAATCCTTAATTAGGAGAGAGGATTGCAAAACTATTGTTTTTTCATTTCGATATTTTTTCACTCTCTTCTTTCCGTTTGAATGAATATAACACAAATTAACAAAAAGATTCAAATAATTTATCAGAAAACAGTTATAATATATACACTTTCAACTATTTCAATAAATATAGTCATCAAAAAATACTAGATAATTCCCATCTCTACTAGAAGCCATTTCACTTTTAAAGAGTTCACGTACTAGAATATCTTAATAAGTTTCTTATTTTTCCATATTTTTTATTTAAACAAATAAAATGGCATCAGATAGAAAGTTTTTTGTTGGTGGCAACTGGAAAATGAATGGAACTTTTTCTAGCGTGGACAAAATTATTTCATTTTTAAATGAAAAAGAGCTCGATCCTAGCACAGGCAAATACTTTGAATGACTTCTTATATGGTATTTGTTTGTTAGAAACATATTTCTCAAAATGTCATAACTTCTTTGCATTGTCAATTCCTTAAAGTTTGAGTCTTAAACTCTGAAGTTGACCTTGGTTCAGTAGGGTCATGTGTTTTTTTTAAAGTACATGCATTTTTTTGGAATGTTTAAATATATAAAAAATTGCGCTAATAATGTTTAAAAAATCTTATTTTAAAAAATACTTTAAGGATTAATTATTTTTAATTAAAATTTTTCCAGAAGTAGTAGTAGCTCCACCATTCGTGTACCTGCAGCATGTGAGGGAGAAGCTGAGCAAGAAGGTCTCGGTGGCTGGTCAGAACGCCTACAAGGTGGAGAAGGGAGCCTTCACTGGAGACATCAGGTTCTTTGGGCGTGCTGCTGATTCTTCTGTTTAAATATGAGTAGTAAAAATATTGAAGAAAAATTAGACATTAAATTTTTGTTTATTTATTGAATTATAAATTATTTTTGCTAATTTTCATACCGAATTTGGTGATAGTTAGTTTTTAACTTTAAATATAAATGTAAAAATAGTTTTTATAATTATCAATTCATGATAATCATTGGGTGAACACAGATAAGAGGTCAGGGAGCTTCATTTTCCGAACAATCAATAAATTTACTCTGACCTCACTAGTCTTCATTTTTCTCAGCCCTGCTCAGTTGAAGGATGTGGGATGTGATTGGGTGATCCTCGGCCATTCAGAGAGAAGACACGTCTTCGGAGAGACCAGTCAGGTTTAGCAATTCAAACACCCACAACCAATAAGAATTCACTATTTCAAACCCCCAACCAATAAGAACCCACTATTTCAAATTCATGCCCTTCCCCTCAGTTGATTGGTGAGAAAGTGGGTCATGCCCTGGAGGGGGGTTTGAGGGTGGTGGCGTGCATTGGAGAGTTGTTGAGTGAGCGTGAGGCGGGCAAGACGGAGGAGGTGTGTTTCGAGCAGTTGAAGGCGATCGCTGGTGGGTGGGTCGTGGGTAGGGGGGGTGGGTGAGGGGGAAGTGTTTTCGGAATAATAATTATAAAATTATGAATAAAAATTAGAAGGAATAAATAATGATTGGTTATATATCAAAACTAACACACACAACCCCTCTCTCTCTCTCCACACACAAACCCACCCTCTCCCCACCTACACACACACACACAAACCCACTCATCCCCCACACACCTAACCCCCCCCCCCCCCCCCCACCTCTTAAACACACACGCATACACGCAGCACACGTGAAAGACTGGTCAATGGTGGTGGTGGCTTACGAACCAGTTTGGGCGATTGGAACTGGCAAGGTGGCCACTCCAGGACAGGCCCAAGAGGTGCACCACAAGGTGAGGGCCTATCTGACCAAAGAGGTCAGTGCCAAGGTTGCCATGGAGACGAGGATTATCTATGGAGGTGAGTGTAGGGGGTGGGGGGGGGAGGTGAAAGTGTGTAGTTTTAGTGGGTGGTGATGGGGTGTTTCAGTGTGACGGTGTGTAGTGGCGATGATTTTTTTGCTAGTGGTGACTGCATCACTGCATTTGATCCCCTATTATACCATTCCTTCTTTTTCACCACACCATCCACCACTATCATTCTCCTCCACCACCACCACGGCAACATCCACCGCTCCCTCTCATAACATCATTCACTATCCACTCCCCCCTTCACCACCCCTCCTTCCCATCACTGAAACAGGCTCAGTTACAGCTGCAAACTGCAAAGAGTTGAGCAAGCAAGCAGACGTTGATGGTTTCCTGGTGGGCGGGGCTTCCCTCAAGGTGGGAGGGGTTAAGGAAAGAGGGGGAGGAGTTTGAATTTAATTAGGGAGGAGTTTCATAGGGGGATGAGGGTAGTAAAAATGCAACTTGGGGCTAACCTTGATTATAATTAGTTTAAATTACTTTTCTCATTTTCAATACATTTTAATTACACACACACACACATTAACAGGAAGAATTTGTGGACATCATAAACGCAAAGAAATAAATGAAATGGTGATGTGAGGGTAGTGAGGCTCTTGGCGTAATGATCTGAGGTCGTATTTATTCAAGTGCCATCGAAAAAATGAGGGAAACTCATGGGGACATGTCTTTTTTCAGAATTTTTTGTTTTTGAAGTTTTATTATTGGATTTTATAAATCAATAAATTGTTTAAAGTTACTTGCATATAACGAGGGAGCTTTTAAATGTCTTCGAGTTTGTGGATAAAAATTTTTCATATGTTGAAAAAGGCGTTTTCAAACGACTCGCTAGTCTTTATCTCTCTTTTCTTTCTATCCCTTCTGTCATCCTTCTTTCTTTCACCATCCTCTACTCCTCCTTCTCCATCTTCATCCATCACTCCATCTGGAATCTTCTGTGTTTCTCCTTTAATTTCTCCTCCTTCTTTCATTTCATCGAATGCAGGATTGCTGAAGCCACCCTTCATGGATTGCTTAGTACGCTTCGGTTTCTTTGTCCCTCTGTGTGTGTGTGTGTGTGTGTGTGTGTGTGTGTGTGTGTGTGTGTGTGTGTGTGTGTGTGTGTGTGTGTGTGTGTGTGTGTGTGTGTGTGTGTGTGTGTGTGTGTGTGTGTGTGTGTGTGTGTGTGTGTGTGTGTGTGTGTGTGTGTGTGTGTGTGTGCATACTTTAGAGAGGTACTGGCGTCCAGAAAATCCTGCTCCACTAGACATTCCTTGTCTTTGCCGAAAGTATGTTGCTGTAGTGATGTTGTGTGTTGTTGGGGTGATGTTGTGTGTTGTTGTGGGGATGTTGTGTGTTGTTGAGATAAGATTGTGTGTTGTTGGGACAATGATGTGTGTTGTTGGGGGATGTTGTGTGTTGTTGGGATAAGATTGTGTGTTGTTGGGATGATGTTGAAGTTTTATAGTGTGCTGTTGAGATGATGTTCTGTGTTTAGGTTATTTTTGAAGTAATGTGTGTTTGGGTTGCGGTAATGTTTTCAATTGTTGATATGATGTTGAGATGTTTCAGTATGTTGCTGGAGTGACGTCGTGAGTTTTTGAGATGAAGATGAACAACCACCACAGTAAAAACCACAACAATAACACTACAACCACCACAACAAGCACCACAACAGCAACACCACAACAACAACACTACAACAAGCACCACAGCAACACCACAACAACAACACCACCTGATCACTCAACGATGAGACATTTGCATCGAAGACAGACGAGTTATTGAAGACCACGCCCCCTCCCATCTCGATCGTGCTAGCTCCGCCCTCTCTGACGTTCCTCACCACCCCCTCCACCACCTCCAACACCCGTGGGATGTACCTACTGTTGTTGTTGAGGAGGAGGGGGGGGGAGGGGGGAGTTTATGGAGTATACTTTTCAGTGTTTTAAACTGATTA
>OX030964.1:6007496-6119996 GCA_943735955.1 Piscicola geometra
GTTGCCTCTTGTGGTGGTGGTGGTGGTGGTGGTAGTGGAAGGTGTTGTGTTGCTGCTTGTGGTGGTGGTGGTGGTGAAAGGTGGAGGGTAACTTTTGGCTTTTGAGAAAAAAATGTGTGAAAATTGTATTTTAATTAATTAAATTCTAAAGAATTAATTACTACTTTGAATAGAATCTTCCACAAGAAAGAACAGTAAGACTATAACGCTTAATGATTTTTTCATCATTTCAATATTCTTTAAATTAAAATAATTTCTCATATTTCATCGTCTGTGCGTGCTTTAGTCAGTTAAAGCTTAAATTGGTGATTCTGTTTGTATTTGCATAGAAATGGATGGTGTATTTGCATAAAATGGTTCATTAGGTTGCATATAATGTTGTTCAAAGCTGTTCCGATGGGCGTAAAGATGCAAAGTCTGCCTAACTGTTTATGCTTCCCCAATGTGATGATCGATTTGCTATTTTTGAGCTTTTGAATTTTAGTTTCGAAGAAATTTTTAGAAATGAATGAATGATTTTCGATTTTTGTGCGATTTCACTGGCTTATTGCTTGGTTATTGACACATCCATCTGTTTCTATACCTTTTATCGATATTGAGTTTGTCAAAATTTAGTTTTCAAATAAATAAAATTTTCGCAATTAAATTTTTATTTTATGAAACCATAAAACCTGCTTGAATAATTGCTTGACATACACATATCAGTGAGCTGATCCTCTACTGTGTCATATGACTCATTTATTATTTTTTGAGGTTTCTTCTATTTAGCAAGTTAAATGGCATCACACACAATGAGATACAAGCTTTTATCACTATAAGGCTATGACATATAATTCAAAAGTGATAAAATCTTGCAATACGTGTGGTTTTATTTGACATTCTAGTTTATAGTGTCAATAAAATCATGGAAGGGCTGAAGAGGCTCAAGTGATAAAAAGATAAATGGCCGCATAGTTAATCAATTGAGTTGATTTCCGTTGAAAAAGTGTTATGATTTGAATTAGTGTTAAATCTAATTAGTACTAAAAGTTATAGGCTTCAACAGCACCGTACGCTTTTTGTTAAATCAACTTTTAAGTCATAAATTTAAATTTAGTTTTTCAAAGCGGAACAAAAGCAAAAAAGCGAAAAAAACTTGCTATTTATTATGAACAAACGCTTCAATTTATAGGAAATATTGAAAATAACTTTAGGATAATTTAAAAGTATTAAATGGTATAGTTGTCAAAACGTGGGACAATGAAATTCGCTGAGCACTTGTCTGCTCACATTACTCCAGAATGGAGAAAGCAGTATATTTCCTACGAGGTTCTTAATGCCGTCTGCTTGTGCTCATAACTCTAATGCTTTCAATAATTAAATTTCATTATTATATCTTAGTAGAATTCTAACAGTTAGAGTCTAACTGATTTGCTTCTCATTAGTTTCTAATGATTAGATTTATAAAAAAAATCACAAGTATATGAATCTGGTAATTTATTTTTAATTAATAAATTATTTTAATAATTATAAATCAAAAAGGAAATGAAAGAAAAAATATACGAAGCGATTGAAGGAGCGCCAAATCTTGAAAGTAATTTTTTGTGCAAAAAATAAATTTTGAATTATTTTTCATACTTCCCACTACAAACCTATTATTTTTCTTACAACACTGCAACAACCACATCATCATCATCAGCATCCCACAACACCCCCTCCATCATCATCATCACCATCATCAACATCTCCATCCTCCTCCTCAGTGACTTCAGAGGAGATGGTTAAACAGCACATGGTTCGATTCGACGAGCTCTTCTTCCAGTACTGCGACTCCGAACTGCTCAAGATCAACACATTCTTCTCTGGTTGGTATCACACACACACACACACACACACACACACACACACACACACACACACACACACACACACACACACACACACACACACACACACAAACACACACACAAACACTGACTCAACACACAACCACAAACTCATCATTTTTTCACCCCTCCTTCCCTCAACCACTTCAATCCCTCTATCCACTCCACATCACTCCATATCACTCCATCAATTACTCCAACCACCTCACTCTCTCACTCCAACCACCTCACTCTCTCACTCCATCTGTCTCACTCCCTCCTTCACTAAACTTCACTCCACCTCACTCCCTCCTTCACTCCACCTCATTCCACCTCACTCCCTCTTTCACTCCCTCCTTCACTCCCTCCTTCACTCCACCTCACTCCACCTCACTCCCTCCTTCACTCCATCCCACGACAGAAAAGATAGCAGAGGCGTTGAGAAGGTTCTCCTCTCTACAATCGGAGCTGGAAAGCATTGCCAGAGCACACCGGAATCATCATCATCACCAGCAGGAGACCGCCCTCGAGAGGGTGGGGAACTTCTTGAAGGGAAAGACCGAAGCTAAGGTTCCCCACAGGTCGGTGACTGTTTGATTGTTGGTGTTATAAGTCTTATTATTAGCGTGGTTGTTAATTTTATTATTGGTATTATTGGTATTATTATTGGTTTTATTAGTTTTTTTGTTATTATTAATATTATGTTTATTTGTAGTTGTGTTATCAGTGAATTGTAAGAGTGCTTTTTAGGGATACGTCTCATCCCTCGTCTATCCATCCGTTTGTCTACCCCACACCCATTCACCCACCCATCTACCCCACACCCATTCACCCACCCATCTACCCCACACCCATTCACCCACCCATCTACCCCACACCCATTCACCCACCCATCTACCCCACACCCATTCACCCACCCACCCATCCACCCCACACCCATTCACCCACCCACCCATCCACCCCACACCCATTCACCCACCCACCCATCCACCCCACACCCATTCACCCACCCATCTACCCCACACCCATTCACCCACTCATCTACCCCACAGCCGTCCATTCACCCACCCACCCATCTACCCCACAGCCATTCACCCACCCATCCACCCCACACCCATTCACCCACCCATCTACCCTACAGCCGTCCATTCACCCACACCACCTACTTACCTATTCATTCACCAAACCACCCACCCCATCCACCAAACCACCCACCCACCCACCAAACCACCCACCCACCCACCAAACCACCTTCCCACCCACCCACTCACCCACCCACCCACTCACCCACCCACCCCCAACCCACCCACCAAACCACCCACCCTTTAAACCACCCACCAACCCCCTCCCTCCATCCCAGATCGATGACAGACATAAAGCTGGCTTTCTCTGAGTTCTACTTGAGTCTAGTACTGCTGCAGAACTACCAAACTCTCAACTTCACCGGCTTCAGAAAGATCTTCAAGAAGCATGATAAGGTTTGCTTGGGTGGGTGGGATGGGTGAGTGGGATGGGTGGGTGGGTAGGTGGGTTGGATGGGTGGGTGGGTGGTTGGGTTGGTGGATAAGTGGGGGGTGGAAGGGTTGGTTGGGATGAATGGGTGGGTGGGTGGGATGTATGGGTGGATGAGTGGAAGGGTTGGGTGGGATTAGTGGGTGGTTGGGTGGATAAATGGGTGGGTGGGTGGTTGGATGGGTGGTTAGGGGTGAGGAAATAAATGAGTGGTTGGGTGTGTGGATGAGTGAATGGATGGATGGTTGGTTGGTTGGGTGGTTGAATGGATGGGTGGGAGTGATGGAATGAATGAGGGGTTGGGTGGGTGACTGGGTAGTTGCTGCCACTAAAATACCAAGACATTCTTGCAACGACCACCAAACCATCTCAACCTCCTTCATCATCATCATCATCATCCTACTTTTCATCACCATCCCCATTCCTCGTCGTCACCATAATCATCATTCTCACCACCACCACCATCATCATCATTACCACTACTATCATCATCACCACCACCATCATCATCATCACCACCACCACCATCATCATCACCACCACCATCACCACCACCATCACCACCACCACCACCACCATCATCACCAATACCACCACCACCATCATCATCACCACCACCACCATCATCATCACCACCACCATCACCACCACCACCACCATCATCATCATTACCACTACTATCATCATCACCACCACCATCATCATCATCACCACCACCACCATCATCATCACCACCACCATCACCACCACCATCACCACCACCACCACCACCATCATCACCAATACCACCACCACCATCATCATCACCACCACCACCATCATCATCACCACCACCATCACCACCACCACCACCATCATCACCAATACCACCACCACCATCATCATCACCACCACCACCACCACCATCATCACCACCACCACTACCATCATCATCATCAACACCACCACCATCATCATCACCACCACCATCACCACCACCATCATCATCATCACCACCACCACCATCATCATCATCACCACCACCACCATCATCATCATCAGCTCCTGAAGACAGAAAGTGGGGCGTTATGGCGACAGTCGAACGTCGAAACAGCCGCCTTCTACACGTCCAAGGAGGTTGACCACCTGATCAAAGAAACCGAGGTAGGTGGTGGTAGTAGTAGTTGTGGTGGTAGTTGTGGTGGTGGTAGTAGTAGTAGTTGTGGTGGTGGTTGTGGTGGTTGTGGTTGTGGTGGTGGTGGTGGTTGTGGTGGTGATTGTGGTGGTTGTGGTGGTGGTTGTGGTGGTGGTTGTGGTTGTGGTTGTGGTGGTTGTGGTGGTGGTTGTGGTTGTGGTGGTGGTTGTGGTGGTTGTGGTGGTGGTTGTGGTAGTTGTGGTGGTAGTAGTAGTTGTGGTGGTGGTGGTGGTAGTAGTGGTTGTGGTAGTGGTTGTGGTGGTGGTGGTAGTGGTGGTTGTGGTGGTGGTGGTAGTAGTAGTTGTGGTGGTGATTGTGGTAGTTGTGGTGGTGGTTGTGGTGGTTGTGGTGGTAGTTGTGGTGGTTGTGGTGGTAGTAGTAGCTGTGGTGGTGGTTGTGGTAGTTGTGGTGGTGTTTGTGGTAGTTGTGGTGGTAGTAGTAGTTGTGGTGGTGGTTGTGGTAGTTGTGGTGGCAGTAGTAGTTGTGGTGGTGGTTGTGGTAGTTGTGGTGGTGGTAGTAGTAGTTTTTGTGGTGGTTGTGGTGGTAGTAGTGGTTGTGGTGGTGGTTGTGGTTGTGGTGTTAGTAGTGGTTGTGGTGGTGGTTGTGGTTGTGGTGGTAGTAGTAGTTGTGGTGGTGGTTGTGGTAGTTGTGGTGGTGGTAGTAGTAGTTGTGGTGGTAGTAGTAGTGGTTGTGGTGGTAGTAGTAGTTGTGGTGGTAGTTGTGGTGGTTATGGTGGTAGTAGTAGTAGTTGTGGTGGTAGTAGTAGTGGTTGTGGTGGTAGTAGTAGTTGTGGTGGTAGTAGTAGTAGTTTTTGTGGTGGTTGTGGTGGTTGTGGTGGTAGTAGTGGTTGTGGTGGTGGTTGTGGTTGTGGTGTTAGTAGTGGTTGTGGTGGTGGTTGTGGTTGTGGTGGTAGTAGTGGTTGTGGTGGTGGTTGTAGTTGTGGTGTTAGTAGTGGTTGTGGTGGTGGTTGTGGTTGTGGTGGTAGTAGTAGTTGTGGTGGTGGTTGTGGTAGTTGTGGTGGTGGTAGTAGTAGTTGTGGTGGTAGTAGTAGTGGTTGTGGTGGTAGTAGTAGTTGTGGTGGTGGTTGTGGTGGTTATGGTGGTAGTAGTGGTTGTGGGGGTAGTAGTGGTTGTGGTGGTGGTTGTGGTTGTGGTGTTAGTAGTAGTTGTGGTGGTGGTTGTGGTGTTAGTAGTAGTTGTGGTGGTGGTTGTGGTTGTTGTGGTGGTGGTTGTGGTTGTGGTGGTTGTGGTTGTTGTGGTGATGGTAGTAGTAGTAGTAGTTGTTGTAGTAGTAGTAGTATTATTATTATTAGTAGTAGTAGTAATAGTATTCGTAGTAGTAGTAGTAGTAATATTAGTAGTAGTAGTATCATCATCACCACCACAGAGCACCTTCACCTTACAACTGGAGTCAGGCGACCGCACAAAAGCCATGAAAAGACTCAGAGTGCCTCCTTTGGGAGAGGAGGTGATGATGATGACGATGATGATGATGATGAGGATGATGATGATGATGAGGGTGATGATGATGATGAGGATGATGATGATAATGATGATGATGATGATGAGGGTAATCATATTAATGATGAGGGTGATGATAAAGCCATTATATCTATCCATTTTCAATCTACGGAATTATGCTCAAATTTAAAACACTATTTACATTTAACACCTTGTAATCATTACATCGTTATATATACCACCACCATCATCATCACCACCACCACCATCATCATCACCATCATCACCACCATCATCACCATCATCATCACCACCATCATCACCACCATCATCACCACCATCATCAAAACCACCATCATCACCACCATCATCAAAACCACCATCATCACCATCATCATCATCACCACCATCATCATCATCAGCAAGACCCCTACACCACGTTCAGAGTGGGCTTGTACTCTGGCATCTTCATCGTCCTCGCCTTGGTCGCCATCACTGCAGGCTATTATTATTTGTTGTTATTTACATTATTATTGTTATTTTTATTTTTTTAAAATACTGTTTATAATTTTTATTTGCTCCTATTTATAATTATTTATTCCCTATTAATCTTTAATTTTTTTTATCGGTATATTTATCATTATTATTTTTTATTATTATCTTCGTACTTATAATTATAGATTTATAAATTTTTAAATTATAGAATGTTTTTATCCCATCAGTTCATTATCATCATAATCATCATCATCACCACAGGCTTCATCACCTCACCCACTAACACATCAGACTGGCAAGGTGGTGTTTTATCACTCATTTTTCATTTCTCATCCATCCCCTCTTTCTTTCTATCCCTTCACTCTATCCTATAGCATTAATCGCATCTTTATTACATCTCTCCATCTTATGAAAGCAATTTGAGTGCTCATCCTACTAAAAACTTCACTTAATTCTTCCACCATCATCCACCATCATCCACGCAAACCTTCAAAGTACCTTCATCATCATCATCCCACCTTTTCACTCTTTTCTTCTATCCCAACCCTTTAATCCCCTCCCCACCCCCCCCCACACATCGCTTCCCGCCAAAAAACAGCCGCTCTTCGCATGTTCAGGGGCTCTTTCCTCGTCTTCCTCTTCCTCTTCCTGCTGGGGGTCAACACGTACGGATGGAGGACGCACGGGGTCAACCACATCCTCATCTTTGAACTTGACCCCAGGAATCATCTGACCCATCAGCAGTTCATTGAGGTGGGGGGTGGTTGGGTGGGTGGTTTGGTTGGTGCATTGGTGGGTTGGTGCATTGGTGGGTTGATATATTCATGCTTTATAGATGGGTTGGTGCATTGGTGGGTTGGTGGATTGATGAATCCCTTCTGCCTCCCCCTCAAACTTTTAACTCTTTTCCACTCCCTACCACACTCCCTCACATGCACTTTCATTCACATCTACCATCCCACTCCACCTCACATCCCACTTCACCCTCCATCCCACTCCACCCTCCATCCCACTCCACCTCCCATTCTACTCCACCCCCCATCCCACTCCACCCTCCATCCCACTCCACCCTCCATCCCACTCCACCCCCCCATCCCACTCCACCCCCATCCCACTCCACCCCCATCCCACTCCACCGCCCATTCCACTCCACCCCCATCCCACTCCACCTTCCATCCCACTCCACCCTCCATCCCACTCCACCCCCATCCCACTCCACCCCCATCCCACTCCACCTTCCATCCCACTCCACCCTCCATCCCACTCCACCCCCATCCCACTCAACCCCCATCCCACTCCACCGCCCATCCCACTCCACCTCCATCCCACTCCACCCTCTATCCCACTCCACCTCCATACCACTCCACCTCCATCCCACTCCACCTCCCATTCCACTCCATCTCCATCCCACTCCACCTCCATTCCACTCCACCTCCCACCCCACTCCACCCCATCCCACCCAGGTTGCCACCTTCTTCAGCGTCTTCTGGAGCATGGGCGTCATCGCCTACTTCTTCTCCACCTCCCTCCACATCCCCCCCTTCCTCAGTCCCCTCCTCCTCTTCCTCTTCTTCCTCCTCTACCTCATCAACCCTATAAGGTGAGGGGGGTAGAGGGAGGGGAAGGTGGGGTCGTAGTTTCGAGTTGGGAGTGGGTTCGGGGTTAGGGGTGGGGATCATAGTTTCATGAAGGAGGGGGGGGTTTTAGGGATATACTAGGGTGAAGTTGTGTTGGTGGATGGAGGAGTGCGTTATAATAATTTGTTATATTGATAATATTAAATATAATTGCAGTAATAATAAGAAAATATTATTAGTCATAACTCACACACTTATGCATATTCTGTAATGTACATCAATCCCTCTCTCCACGAATCTCCTTCTCCCATCAAACCACCCCCCAACAACCCCCCCCCCCACCCCTCCATCAACACCCCCCATCAAACCCCTCCATCAAACCCCCCCCCATCAACCCTTCCACCATCAAACCCCCCTTTCCATCAAACTCCCTCTCCATCAAACCCCCCCTCCCCCCCTCATCAACCCCCCCCATCAAACCCTCCCTCCCCCTCCCATCAAACCCCCCCCCATCAAACCCTCCCTCCCCCCCCCATCAAACCCCCCCCCATCAAATCCTCCCTCCCCCCCTCATCAAACCCCCTCATCAAACCCCCCCATCAAACCCCCCCCCATCAAACCCCTTCCCCCATCAACCTCCCCCCCTCCATCAACTGATGCAGGTCCTTCCATTTTAAAGCCAGGATGTGGCTTCTACGAGTATTGGTGAGTCGCTAGGGTGTCATGATGATGATGATGATGATGATGATGATGATGATGATGATGATGATGATGATGATGATGATGATGAGGAAGGTGGTGATGATGATGATGGCGACAATGAAATGAAAATTGATTTCTATTTTAATTTTAAATATCATCTCTATTCTACCATTTAACCAACACCTGCTTATCTTTTTCTATCTTTTTGTTATCATTACCACAACCATCATCATCATCACAACCATCATCATTACGATTACCATCATCATTACGATTACCATCATCATTACCACAACCATCATCATTACCACAACCATCATCATCATCACAACCATCATCATTACGATTACCATCATCATTACCACAACCATCATCATTACCACAACCATCATCATCATCACAACCATCATCATTACGATTACCATCATCATCATCACAACCATCATCATTACCACAACCATCATCATCATCACAATCATCATCATTACGATTACCATCATCATTACGATTACCATCATCATTACCACAACCATCATCATTACCACAACCATCATCATCATCACAACCATCATCATTACGATTACCATCATCATCATCACAACCATCATCATTACCACAACCATCATCATCATCACAACCATCATCATCATCACAACCATCATCATTACCACAACCATCATCATTACCATTACCATAGCCATCATCAACCACCATGGCCACTACTATCAACTCCCACCACCACCATTTATACCATCAAGCAACCACCCCACCAATACCCCAAACCTCCCCTCCCGCTTAGTTCCGAATCTTCACGGCGCCCTTTCACCACGTGGGTTTTGCTGACTTCTGGTTGGCTGACCAATTGAACTCTCTCTCCACTGTCCTACTAGACCTCCAATTCCTTCTCTGCTACTACTGCTTCGACCTGAATTGGTGGGCACCCTCTAGTAAGTCCGAGGGGTGGAGGGGGGGTTGAGGGGGGGGGGGGAGGAAGGTTTAGGGTGGCTTTGAAGGGAGGAATGGTTTGTTAGGTTTTAGATGGGAGGGGGAAGTAGAAAAGCAGCAAGAGTGATGGAGGATTTTGAAATAATTTGATCGTTTTACTTTCTTTCACACTTTTTTATCACTTCGGCTACTCACCACAATAGCCAACCATCAACCCCCCACAACCATCATCACCCTCCACCACCACCACCCTCCACCTCCACCACCCTCCACCACCACCACCCTCCAGCCACGCACACATGTGGTGGACTGATGTACGGCATCACGCCTATCGTACAAGCCCTGCCAGCCTGGTTCCGCTTTGCCCAATGCATCCGGAGGTGTGTGTGTCTGTGTGTGTGTGTGTGTGTGTGTGTGTGCGTGTGTGTGTGTGTGTGTGTGTGTGTGTGTGTGTGTGTGTGTGTGTGTGTGTGTGTGTGTGTGTGTGTGTGTGTGTGTATGTGTGTGTGCGTGTATGCTTGTTTGTGCGTAGCTGTTTTCCCATACATATATTTTAGATTTTTGTTCATTTCAATAATCGATTATTTTTCACCTTCTCTTACATCACCATCACTCCCCCACAGTCCTTCTTCGCCAAACCATCACCACCACCACTCACCACCCTCCCCCTATCTTATTCACTTTCCATATTCCCACTTATTCACAATCATTTTTTCCCCAAAACACTATCATCACCATCCATGGTCATCATCATCACCATCACCACCACCATCATCATCATCATCACCACCATCATCATCACCACCACCACCATCAACACCATCATCAGCACCACCACCATCATCATCATCATCATCACCACCACCATCATCATCATCATCATCACCACCACCATCATCATCACCGTCAACACCACCATCATCATCACCATCAACACCATCATCATCACCACCACCATCATCATCATCATCACCACCATCATCATCATCATGACAGATACAGGGACTCACGACAGGCGTTTCCGCACATCCTGAATGCAGGCAAGTACTCAACCACATTCGTCGTCGTCGTCTTCTCTTCACTGAACAGTGTCTACAAGTGTTAGTTGGGGGGGGGTGATTTGAAGGAGGGGAGTTGAGGGGAGGTGGGAGGGGGTTTTGGTGGGGGGTGGTTGTAGTTAGGGTGAAGGGGGAGGTGGTGGTGGAGTTCTGGAATCGATGGATTGATTGTGAGTTATTAAATAATGAAATTGGTGAAAAAAACATTTTAAAACTGGCCTTCTCTTTTTTCAAGTTTATTTTTCTCATTTCCATCTCAACATTTTTTATATTTTGTCCTGATATCTTCTCACATTCTACCCCCCTCCCATTTTCCACACTTCCTTTTCCCCACATCCACTACCCTTCACATTCTCCCCCCGCCCCTCCACACCCACATGACCGTCTACATTCCATCCTCCCCTAAACACATACCTCTTTGCGTTACCATTTCTATCCCTCTACCTGAGCACCCACCACATTTCATTTCTTCCTCTCTACACGCACCACCACTCACCCCCTCCACCCACATCATCCACTCACCCCCTCCACCCACATCATCCACTTACCCCCCCCTCTCCACCCACATCATCCACTCACCTCCTCCACCCACATCATCCACTTACCCCCCCCTCTCCACCCACATCATCCACTCCCCCCTCTCCACCCACATCATCCACTCACCCCCTCCACACACATCATTCACTTACCTCCCCCTCTCCACCCACATCATCCACTTACCCCCCCCTCTCCACCCACATCATCCACTTACCCCCCCCTTTTCACCCACATCATCCACTCACCTCCTCCACCCACATCATCCACTTACCCCCCCCTCTCCACCCACATCATCCACTTACCCCCCCCTCTCCACCCACATCATCCACTCACCCTCCCTCTCTACCCACCATCCACTCACCCCCCCCCTCTCTACCCACCATCCACCCACCCCCACCCCTCTCTTTACCCACCATCCCCTCACCCCTCTCCGCTCCATTCACCCCTCTCCACCCACACCATCCACTCACCTCTCTCCACCCACCATCCACTCACCCTCCCCCCCTCTCCCAGCGGCACACCCCACCTCGGGCAGTGCTCAGAAGAACGCCTTCTACATTCTGTGGATCATCTCAGCCATCATCAACACCTGCTACACCTACACGTGGGATGTCAGGTGCGTGCGTTGGTGGATGGGTGGGTAGGCGGATGGGTGGGTGGTAAGGTGGGTGGGTGGGTGGGTGGGTGGGTGGGTGGTTGGGTGGATGGGTGGTAAGGTGGGTGGATGGGTGGGTGGGTGGGTGGATGGGTGGTAAGGTGGGTGGATGGGTGGGTGGGTGGATGGGTGGGTGGGTGAATGGGTGGTAAGGTGGGTGGATGGGTGGTAAGGTGGATGGGTGGTAAGGTGGATGGGTGGTAAGGTGGATGGATGGTAAGGTGGATGGGTGGTAAGGTGGGTGGGTGGAGGGTGGGTGGGTGGTAAGCAGTGTTATTTTCGTAACGAAAACGAAAACGACAATTTTGAATAATCGTTCCACAAAAACGAAATTAAAAACTTTATTTTTTTTTCAAAACGAAAACGAAAATAAAAACTATAATTATTTCCAAAACGAAACTGAAATAAAAACTATAATTATTTCCAAAACGAAACTGAAATAAAAACTATAATTATTTCCAAAACGAAACCGAAATAAAAACTATAATTATTTTCAAAACGAAAATTTAAAAAATTTCAAAGTCTGCCATAATATGGAAATGTATAATTCATATAAAAATATAGGTCTATGTTATAAACATTATCTTTGGGCTTTATGAAAGTAGCGCCATTATAAAACGTTTTTTTATTACCGCTTCGCTTTGTCAATTAAATTATCACTTATTTTAAGCGTAAATTTGTTATTATATTTCAAATTTGGTATTACTCAATAATTTACAGACTCAATTCTTATAATATTTCAATTGAATGTTAATTTTTAAAATTTATTTGTTGTTAATATACAGTTCTATTAATGTTTCATTTTATGATAAATTAATTTTGTTAGATATAAAAAAATAGTGTTCAAAGTTGTAAATTAATATATTTTCAAAACTAACATGAAAATAAGAAATTATTTTCAAAACGAAAACGAAAATAAAAACTATAATTAATTCCAAAACGAAACTGAAATAAAAACTATAATTATTTATGAAACGAAAAAAACACTGGTGGTAAGGTGGGTGGATGGGTGGGTCGGTGGATGGGTGGGTCGGTGGATGAGTGGGTCGGTGGATGAGTGGGTCGGTGGATGGGTGGGTGTGTGGATAGGTGGGTGGGTGGATAAGTGGGTGGGTGGATGAGTGGTAAGGTGGGTGGATGGGTGGGTGGTAAGGTGGGTGAGTGGATGGGTGGTAAGGTGGGTGGATGGGTGGTAAGATGGGTGGAGGGTTGGTAGGCGGATGGGTGGGTGAATGGATGTGTGGATGTGGGTGAGTGGGTGGGTGAATGGGTAGTAGCCTAGGGGTAGTAGGTAGGTGGGAGGTGTGGGGGGGGGGGGGATGAAGGTGGTTAGGGGCATAGGAATATTATCATTATCAACACCTACACTTGGGATATTAGGTGGGTGGATGGGTCAAGTGGGGGGTGGGTAGGGGCATAGAGATAAAGGTGGGTAAGGGGGGGGGGGAGGCAAAGGGGTATAAGGGGGGCTGGTAAGGGGGGGCATAGGGTGGGGGCAAGATGGTGGTTGATATTGTGTCATGATGGAAAGGTACTAATAATAAAAGGAATAATTATAATTATTATTATTGTTATTATTATTATTATATTAACGAAATAGAAATTGAAAACTACCATTTAAACTTAACTTTTTATATGGTAGTTTTCTCGTATGGTAGTTCTCAATGCTATCAACTACAACGGCCACCAGGATGGACTGGGGTCTGCTGGAGAGGAACAGCGAAAACAAATTCCTCAGGGACGAAATCGTTTATTCTAGGAAGGTTCCCTACCTTATTATAATAGTTATTATTATTATGTTTATTATTATTATTATTATTATTAGTATTGTGATTATTATTATTATTATTATTGTTATTATTATTATTATGTTTATTGTTATTATTATTATGTTTATTATGTCTATTATTAATATTATTATCATTCTGAAAATCAAAGTTTATATATATTTTATGTATAGTTCATTATTATCGTTATTATTATTATTATAAGAATAGGTATTTTATTTAATTATTTATTGGTTACCGATTCAGATTTACTACTACTTCGCCATTGTCAACGACCTTATCCTTAGGTTTGTAATCATTACTAGAACATCATCATCATCACCACATCATCATCATCATTACAACATCATCATCACCTTCATCATTACAACGTCATTATCATTATAATCATTACAACATCATCATTCTCTTCATCGCCACAATATTAAACCTATCATCACTACTATCGTCATCACTAACATCATCCTAAGCCACACCATCATCACCACTCTCACCACTAACATCATCCCAACCCACACCATCATCACCATCCCCACCAGCATCATTACCGTCACCCCCACCACCATCATCATCATCAGGCTCTCCTGGGTGGTGACAGTGTCGGTGGGGGAGATGGGCATGGTGAATACAGAGGTGCTCAAGACTGTCCTTGCCTCCCTCGAGATCTTCCGGTGTGTCTAATCGCCCCATCTGAGTGTTTCCTTCTTTTCCACCATCTTCCTTCCATCTTCCTTCTGTCTTTCTTCTGTCTTTCTTCTCTCTTCTTTCTGTCTTCCTTCTCTCTTCCTTCTGTCTTTCTTCTGTCTTTCTTCTGTCTTCCTTCTCTCTTCCTTCTGTCTTTCTTTGAAGCCCATTGCGACTCTTTCACTTCTTCACTTTCACCCAACTGTCTTCCTACTGACTACTCACCCCCTCACTCATGCAACTTTCTTTTTCTTACTACCCACCCCCACTCTCACCAATCTATCTATACGCACCCACCTACCCATCTCCCCCTACCTACCTACTTCTTCACGCACCCACCTTTTGCCAATCTACTTTTAACTCGCTCACCCACTCTCCCACCCACCCACTCTCCCACCCACCCACTCTTCCACCCATTCTTCCACCCACCCACTCACCCTCCCACCCACTCTCCCACCCACCCACTCTTCCACCCACCCACCCTCCCACCCACTCTTCCACCCACCCACCCACCCACTCACCCTCCCACCCACCCACTCTCCCACCCACCCACTCTTCCACCCACCCACTCTCCCACCCACCCACTCACCCACCCACCCTTCCACCCACCCACCCACCCACCCTTCCACCCACCCACCCACCCACCCACCCACCCACCCACCCTTCCACCCACCCACCCACCCACTCTCCCACCCACCCACCCACTCACCCACCCACCCACCCACCCACTCTCCCACCCACCCACTCTTCCACCCACCCACTCACCCACCCACCCACTTACTCTTCCATCCATCCACCCACCCACCCACCCACCCAACCACCCACCAGACGCTTCATATGGAACTTCTTTCGTCTAGAGAACGAACACCTCAACAACTGCGGTCAATTCAGAGCTGTGAGAGACATCAGCATTGGACCCGTGCAAGCGAATGATCAGGTGGGTGGGTGGATGGGTGGGTAGATGGGTTTTGGGTGGGTTGGATGGATGGATGGATGAATTTATGTTTTATGCCATTTTATATCATTTAGATTATTATTATTACTAAATAATATTTATTATTTTTATTGCTGTCATCGTCACCACCATCATCAGCATCGGCACCACCATCATCATCACCATCATCATCATCATCATCACCAGGCGATATTAGAGAAGATGATGGACGAACCTGACGGAGTGGTCAACCGCAGAAGCACCACAGGCCTGAGGCGCCGACCCACAAAGGAGTTTGTGCATTTTTCGGATCCCAAAATATTCATCAAATTTAATATAATTTATTATTATTGTTATTATTATCATATTTACTCTATTTTTATTTTAGAATATTTAATAAACTTATATTATATATTGTTTGATAAATAAAATATTTTTATTATGTATTTTTCAAATATAGCTTTTTAAAATTTAACATTAATTGCTTATTTTTGTTTAATGTTTCTATAGTTTAAAAAAAATCCATAATAATAATATTAAAAATAATAATCATCATTATCCTCATCATCGTGATCATCATCATCATCATCTTTATCCTTATCATCATCATTATCCTCCTCATCATCATCATTATCCTTCTCATCATCATCATCATCGTCATTATCCTCCTCCTCACCATCATCATTATCCTCCTCATCATCATCATCCTCATCTAGAGTTCCGAGTGACATGGTGAGGCTGACGTTGAATGAGGAATGATCACAGCATCATTATCATCATCGTCTTCACCATCACCATCATCATCATTGTTATAAAATTCATCATCATTCTTGTTATAAAAACTGCCTTGATGATTTCACAGCATCATCATCATCATCACCATCATCATCATCTTCTTGATCATCATAATTTCCACTCTTTGTACCCTTAAATAAATTAACTCCCGATTCTTCAGTGTTTAATTGTATTATTATTATTATTATTATTTAGCTAACCCTGTGATATCTATGGTCACTATATCAACATATCAAAATGATTATCGCCCGTGTTAATTATAAAAATTCACTTTTAAATAATTCTAATTCTTTGTACAATGCCTCAGGGCTTATAAAGATTCCTTGATACAATATTATAGAATTACAATTTTGTATAGATCATTTTTTTAAATAGAATTTTTTATGAATACAATTTATTATTAAAAAAAACAAATATCCTACTATACATTATTTTTTTAAGTTTATGCAGCACATCCCTTCAAATCACCATGACAATCAACTTTTAAACTCGGCATTACAATTACATTGTTATACTCATTATAATAATTAATAATTATTTACAACTACAATGAAATTATAATATAATTCATTGTAGTTGTAATTAATTATTAATTCGTTGCAAACGTTAAACCTAAAGTAAATATAATTTAATTTTTATATTTTTGAATAGTAATTTTTTATCTCTTTCTTAACTCTTCAATTATTAATCCATTATTTACGAAGTTATTTTTTCGATTTCACTTGCAGACGTTCAAGTCAATTCTAGTTAGCCACTTTGTAATAGTCTGCCTCCTTTGTACGGTGCTTCAAACCCCTTTCTTGATTTCCAGATGCTATTTATATTTTTCAGTATATAATTAATATAATATAATACAATTCGTTACATTAAGATAAAATGCAATAAAATTGAGAAAATAATTAGTAGAATTTTCTGGTGGAATTATTAAAATATCAAGTAACACAATTAAATTTTAGTTATTTTTAATTTTCAGATTAAAAATGTATTATTAATTCTTAAATTATGTGACCTCAAAGGTAAATCAACTTGAATTCTAAATCTACCCTGTAAGATTCAATGATTCGAATACAGATTAAAATCGATTCTTTTGTAGTATAGATTATTTTGAACGATTAATTTTTTTATTGATTTTCGTTAAAGTTATTTACTGAAGATAAAGACTATTGAACAGATGTCCTATACGACCAAACCAAGAGTTGAGAATGCATTTAATGTGAACACTTTAAAGCGAACACAAATGAAGAGTTTACACTGGTAATTTGTAATACATAAAAATATTTATGATTGTAATGGTGATGATTATGATTATTGCGATGGTGATTATGATTATTGTGATGATGATGATTATGATGACTTTTAGCGATATTATTTTACCAAATAATAACGAAAATATTATTAATAATGACAATAATAATTGTTTATATAATTATATTTTTACTTCAATATTTATTTTTATATGTTGTTGAAAAATATAATAATAATGATTATTAAAAATCAGTCTAAATAACAAAAGCGATAATGTCGATAATAAAGCCTGAAATTAAATTAGAAAATATCATCAATAAAGATGTTGATAGTGAAATATATTTCCGCAGAATCTTCCATCTTTTACCCGTTGCATCAAGCCACCCCGCGTTTGTCCATACCCGCAAATTATCGGTTTTTGCAGTTTACTTCAGCTGCAAGGGCTCAGTAAATTGTATTGAACTCTCATTCAAATCCCAAGAACATGTGTCAAGTGCGAAGCGGTAGAGGAGATTGTGTGGGAAAGAACGGTTGTGAATAAAG
Organism: Piscicola geometra; assembly: GCA_943735955.1. Lineage (NCBI taxonomy): Eukaryota > Metazoa > Annelida > Clitellata > Hirudinida > Piscicolidae > Piscicola > Piscicola geometra. The sequence continues at coordinate 6,025,444 of OX030964.1, forward strand.
GATGGATGTGTTGGTTAGAAGGAAAGAGTGGTTGGATGGGAGGATGGATGGGTATGCAGTGAAGGCTGTGTAGTTGAGGTAATACAGGAAAGTCACTGGTCTAAGAAAAAAAACCTTTTAAAGTCAAGGATTGAAGAGTATGCAATATTTTGGGTAACTAGAGAAAATATTTCAAGTGAATAAAAGGAAAAGGCACTTTTATAAAAATAAAGCGGGTGAAAAGATCAAAAGAGTGCAGTGCAAAAAGTGATTAAATTAGTGAGAAGTCACCGCTGAAAAGGAGAGAACATTGAAAATTATTGAACACATTTTAATTTAACCAATTGAAATGAAAATTAATGCAAAAAGTTTGATGACTCAGTCGTTAAGCGATCAATATAAAGGGAGACAAATTATAATATCTAATTGAAAGAATAAGAACGATTTAAAATATAAAGCTTTATGACGTCTAATTAGTTATTATTATAATTATTGGAGTTGTATCATATGCATTTATCAACGAACTTTAAATTCAAAATAGATAGCTCCATTTTAATCTTTATTTCAACCATTTTTTGAACAACTTTTATCCTTATCCAACTCCCCACTCAACCACCATCAAAACCATAAGGACTCAATCTTCTAGAAACCACCACTCAACACTTCAAACCACCTGTCACCATCACTCAACCATCTACAAACCATCTCCCATCACTACTCAACCACCTATAAACCACCTTCCACCACTACCCAATCCCCTACAAACCCCCTCCAACCACCACCTACAAACCCCCTCCAACCACCACCTACAACCCCCTCCAACCACCACCTACAACCCCTCCAACCACCACCTACAAATCCCCAGAGTACCCCGACCGTTTGTTACACAGGTCAACAACCACCAAATCCCCCTTAAACAACTTCTCAATTTCCTCCAATTTCTTGTTCTTCGTCTCTGGCAGGATCAAATAGAGGATTATAAGACTGAGCAGCATGAGCAGTGCGTAGAAGTAGAAGGCGCCTGAAGGGTTGAAAGAGGATGGAAAAGCTAGTTAAATACTAAGTAAGTATTTCATTACTTTTTCTCGCCCCCCATCCATAATCAGTCAATGAGAAGACATCCAGATGCGAAGTACATTTTTAAAGAAATTTTCTCATTCGGTTACATCAAACATCCCTCCCATCCCGTCTTTATTAATTCATCCCTAAAGTATCCATCCCACCATCACAACGCTCCAACTAGCCCTCACCACCTCACAACACCCCACCCCTTTCCCCAACATCTCAATCCTTTTCCCTCTTCCCTCTAATACCACCTCACAACATCCTTACCCCCTCCATCTTCTAACAACACCTCTCTTCGTCGCCCTCTCTTCCCAACCATCACACACCCACAAGACCCAACATGCCACACCATCCCATCCACTCACCATAAAACGTAATGGCTCTCATCAGAGAAAGAAAAGTCAGAGAAATCACCATGTTTGAGAGCCAGTTGACGCTGGTTGCTATGGAAACGCAAGTGCTCCGGGCCCAAGAGGGGTAGATCTCTGAGTTGATGGTCCAAGGATTTGGTCCCATTCCTTTGAGGGTGAAAAGTGGAAAGTAAAAGAAAAATAAGGGTGAGTTGACTTAGAGAAATTATGAAATGAAGTTGATTATGGGGTTGGTTAATCATTCTTTTCAAAGCATTTCCATACATAAATTTAGAGTAGTTGCTACCACCACAACTGACACTTCCTCATAAACCATCATTGCCAAATATTTAGTTTCTCAACCTTCCTTGCTCCGTTCCCTTTCCCGCCTTTTTTCTCTCCAACTCCCCTTTTCTCCCATTTTTCCTCTTCTAACCTACCCACCCCCTTCCACCTCTCTCCAACCCAACCCACCAGGAGCAAAAAAAAGCAAGTATATCACCATGCCAACGATGGCAACCCATGTGAAAGGTGCATGACAATACTGTAGTGTCACACTCCATGAGAGTTCCGTCACTTTGCTGCCAACGACAGTTGCAAGTTTGCTTGAATTAAAAACTCGAGCACACTTTTCATCACTGTCTAGGCTGGTTTCTATGAATTCTAGAGTGGTTTTATCTCCGTTTTCATGGTCAGAATGGCGTTCTTTGTATTGTTTAGGGTAGCAAAAGCTGTGGAGAATCTGGTCGTCGTTGGGTTGGTAGCAGAAACTGCATTCTTGTTGACTTACGCACGATCCGCAGGTGCTGAGGGTGCGTGGTAGATTGGAGCGCGTGAAGGTGGGTAAGGGTGGGTAGGGTGGATTGGTGAATGTTTAATGGGTGTCTGAAAGTTTATTGAAATAGTAATTTGATCGTCCCAGCAGAACATTAACCATTTAAAGAAAGGCACTCACCCGTAGCCAGCGCAAGGTTCTGCTGTGGTGAGATTGAGAGAGACTGGTGGTGAGTAGACCTCAGTCAACCAGAAACCACCACCAACTATTAGTAAGCCTATCATTGTGCCTGGTGGTGGTTGTTGTGCGATTGTTTGGAGTTCAAAATGGTTGAAGGCTTTTTTAATGACGAGCATTTTTATTGTGGCGTATAACCCAAACGCACTTCTATGTTACTTTAGCTGCCGATTTTTGCGCCTATGGGTTATCAGAGCATCGGTTGCACTCGAGCCTTGGACCGTTAAGCATTGGTCAAGTCAAAAGTCCTTACACACTCAGCTACCCGTTTGCTCAAGATTTTTTATTATGTAGCTTCCGTTCATTTTAAGAATGCATCCCGTTCTAAAAATGGATTTCAAAATAAACTAAAGAAATTGAACTATGAAATTATCGTTAACCAAGTTAAAAGCATATTTTCTCTCCCTTATTTACCATCCCCGCCAAATCCCTTTACCCAACATGCACTTTACTCAACCATACCACCTCTAACCACCATTTAACCCCCCCCTACCATTAACCACACCACTTCTACCCACTACCACCCCCCCATCAACCACACCACTTCTACCCACTACCCCCCCCCCATCAACCACACCACTTCTCACCAAAAAGACTGATAAGGGTCAAAGGTCGTCTTCCGCACCGATCAATGGCGATCATGGTGATGAAAGTCGCCAAGAAGTTGACACTGGCGATGACAACTGCCAGCCAAATGGCTGTTTCTGGATCTTCCATGCCTGACATCTGGATTAGTGTGGCTCCGTAGTACCTGGGTTGGTTTGGTGAGGTAGGAGGGGAGGGTTGTTTGTTTGTGGTGGAGATGAAAGAGTTGTAGGTGGTTGGGTGGTGGTTGGAGGTAGATGGTTGGGGAGAAAAGAAATGTACCGTTTTTGGTGAGGGTAGTATCGATTTTAATATAATCTCCATTCAAAAGCACCTTAACGTCCCAATTCCACCCCGATTATAACGTCTCCATCACTCTCTTCTTTGCCATCCCTCTCTTACCCATCCCCTACCCATCCCTTTCTTACCCATCCCATTCCTTTCACCCACATAATGCTGTTTATGGCAGTGATTTGTTGAACCAATTGAAGGAATGCTCCGATGGCTAGAGCTCTTCTGACGTGTGGAGTGACCCGCACTTGAAGCAATGTGCCGATGAAGTTTTTATCTGAACGGTGGGAAAAAAGATTTGATGGGAAAAAGATTTTATGAAAAATAATTTTTATGGGAAAATAATTTAACGGAAAAAAAAGTCATGAAAAAAATATTTTTCGAAAAAACAGTTGGTAGAATGCTGTAGAGTGAAAATACATTAATCGATAGTTGTAACAAAACTTTGAAGTATTTTTTTAACATAAAAAGAATGTTTATTTAAATTTATGAATATCTTGATTGTTTCACCTCAATAAAAGATCAATGAAAACACAATTCGCGTCTGCGTTTGAGGCTCATTAAGTATGCAAATGAGACTCATTAAGTATGCAAAGGAGCACTCTCAATTTATATTTTCGCTATTTCCCACCTTCAAGCAAGTCCCACATGCACCTCCACACATCCTTAAGAAATGGACCTCACGTACATGATCATTTGCATTCGCACACAAATACTTCGAACTTAACATTACAACAAAAGTAGGTGTCTCAGTTGTTGTGCGAAAAGAGGTAACAGCTGTGGTAGCATCAGATACACTTGTAGTATTTGTTAATTAGGATTAACAGCAGTAGAAGCAGTGGTAGCAAAAATGGTAGTGGTAGTAATAGTAGTATTATTTTATCAAAAGTAGTACAATATATTAATTGTGACGATATTCACATTAGTTAAGTTAAGTTCAGTCGATTCGGCCCATATTGACAACTTGGTCTTGAAGCAGCTTAATTGCTCGGGAACAGCTGTTTGCTTGTCGATCATAATTGCTTTTTCCAGCGTCTTCTCAGCGTGTGTCTTGTGTATCGAACGCTGATGAAGCATCGAGATGATGGGGAGTGTTCGATTGACTCATTAAGATGCTCCCTTTCAATGGAAACAGTTCAAATCACGTTCTGATGCTAACATTCTATCAACATAGATGACTTAGTTATATATTAGTTGTAATAGTAGTAGTTGTAAACGTAGTGGAGACCACAGTTCCAGTAGTGGTGGTAGTAATAGAAAAGTTATCATCTTATTAGCATGAAAAGTTCTTAAGTTTTAATTGTCATCTGTTTGTGCGGGAATGCACTTTAGTGAGATTTATCAATGATTCGAAGGCAAATAACGATGGATTAGATGCTCAACGAGAAATCTTTGTGGCGTGAATGGCAGATTGTTTTTTTACAATAAGTTTAATTTTGTTTTATTTGTATTTTTTAGATTTTTTTGTTTTGTTTTTTGGTATTGTGGAAAAAAAACAAAATAAACAATTTAAAAAAGAAGTAATTACTAAAAAATTGTTTTGAAACACAAAACTAAACGTACGCTCGTTTTCTCTGTTCTCATCCACTGACTTTTGAATGTCAGCCAGTTCATCCTCCACTACACTCCTATCCACCATTCCCTGCTCTACCCCTTCAATCTTAGGGGGGGGGGGAAGAGTGGGTTGGGGATTGGTTAGGTGGGTGAATTTATGGGTAGATGGATGGGCGGGCTTGTGGGTTGGTGGATGTATTAGTTGGGTGGGTAGGGTGGTAGTGAGAGGGATGTTGGGAGAATATGGTGTTAGTGAATGGGCGAATTGGTGGATGAATGGGAAGTGGGTGGTTTGATGGGTGAGTGGTGAAAAGCTAGTTAAGTTTTTCTAGATTTTTTATGGTTTTTGTTTGTATGTATGTGTCATATTAATCTTTCTCACAATCATCATCTTTCATACTTACTACCACCCCCCCCCCCCCCCATCACTGAAACATCTCAAAACCACCTCAAAATCACCATTTCCAAGCCACCTTTTCCAGATAGAATCTTGCCTCATCCAACCTTCCCTTGCCAACCAGCCATCGTGGACTCTCCGGCATGAAGATGAAGAAGACGAACTGAACCAGTGCAGGGAAGGCCGCTAAGCCTAGGACGTACCTGGTGCGGTTGAGAAGGGAGGGAGGTGGTGTGGTGTGGTGTGGTGTGGTATAGTGGTGGTGGTGTATGGTGGAAGAAGTGATGTGAGGTGGTGAGGTATAGTGGTGTGGAGGGAAGGTAGGATGAGGTAAAAATGGAAGGGTTGAGATTTTATTATTGTGTTATAGTATCGTTGTTTCTAAGTTTCAGGAGCGCTTTAATAGTAATTTGTTTCAGAAATTTTGTAATCACTTTCAGAGCACATCTCCAAACTCCACCACCATCTCCAAACTCCACCACCATCTCCAAACTCCACCACCATCTCCAAACTCCACCACCATCTCCAAACTCCACCACCATCTCCAAACTCCACCACCATCTCCAAACTCCACCACCATCTCCAAACTCCACCACCATCTCCAAACTCCACCACCATCTCCAAACTCCACCACCATCTCCAAACTCCACCACCATCTCCAAACTCCACCACCATCTCCAAACTCCACCACCATCCAAAAACTCCAGCACCATCCAAAAACTCCAGCACCATCATCCTTTCCCAAAATTTAATTCCACTTTTTACCAAAACCCACCTGAATCCATGCACCCGGTCCTTGCTGAAGAGGCCACAGACAATGGCTGCCACCAAGATTCCAAAAGTGATGAAGAGATTAAAGAGGGTCACCAAACGGCCCCTTAGTGCCTTCGGAGCACATTCTGCTATGTACATGGGGGTGGTCATGGAGGAGAGGCCTGGAGTGAATGGAGGGGAGTAGGGGGATGGGTGGATGGATGGGTGCATGGGTGCATGGATACATGGATGAATACATGGATGGATACATGGATGCATGGATGTTTGGATGGTTGGATGATTGGATGGATGAGTGGGTAAAATAGAAAAGATTTTTAAAGTTATTTTAACTTATTGTTACTTTAGAATCTCCATCTTCACCATATATATTTATATATTCTTCATTTAATACTTTCATTTCTTATTTCCTTCCTTCCTTTCTTTCTACACCACTTCACCCTTCCACCCACCCACCCACCCACCAATGCCGATCCCAATGATGAATCTCCCGACCAGGAGTGTCGTGACGTCACGGGCAGCCGCCAACACCACACTGGCTAGCATGAAGACCACGCTCGCTGGGCAAAGATGGGTGGAAATATTTTGGGTCACCAAACGGGGTGGTTGAAGGAAAATCAATTACATAAATTAAAATAAAGAATTAATTTAATTAATTAATTAGGTTAATTTCGAGTGTTACAGTGAATCAATAAAACAGTCAAAGGCACAGATTGATCGAACTTAAGCCTCATCGAGGTAGAAAATCGAAAAACTAAATCAGCTTCTTCAGTCCGCTAGTGCGACAGTAGCTTTACAGCTTTGAGAAATCATTGGATAATGTGTACATACATTTGTGCATCTGTTTTAAAATAAAGTATTTTGCATTAATCTGTTGTTTCTTTTTCGAGTCATGGCTAGCTTTTTTGCGACAAAAGTGTTTTTAAAACACAAAAATTTGGTCGTACAAAAGCCACAATTGACCAACCCATTTTCCCCATCGGTTGACTAGCTGACTTGCAAAGCGTGAAAGTCTTTCACGATGACGGTATATCATAAACATTTTTAAAATCGAACAAAAAGTTTATCTTTTTCTCACCCATCATGATGGTTGGCTTCCTGCCGATAAGGTCAGTAGTGACACCAGCGACCAGGGCGAACAACATGGCTGCCCCCATGGTGATGCTGACAAATACCTCCTCCACCTTGTAAGACATCTTGAAGTGAACCTGGATAGATGGATGGATGGATGAATGGATGGATGGATGGATGGATGGATGGATGGATGGATGGATGGATGGATGGATGGATGGATGGATGGATGGATGGATGGATGGATGGATGGATGGATGGATGGATGGATGGATGGATGGATGGATGGATGGATGGATGGATGGATGGATGGATGGATGGATGGATGGATGGATGGATGGATGGATGGATGGATGGATGGATGGATGGATGGATGGATGGATGGATGGATGGATGGATGGATGGATGGATGGATGGATGGATGGATGGATGAATGAATGAACAAATGAATCGATGAAAATGCCAAAAAGCAAGGCAAACCTTCAGAAGGACCAGGATGCCTGACACGACGCCAGTGTCGTATCCAAAAAGAAATCCCCCAATGGCAGAGAGGAAGGAGAGGGTGAGGGTGAAGCAGGTGAGCTTGCTTTTTGGGGGAAGGTCGTTTTCACGTTTGTCATCCATCTTGGTGGAGTTGTAGTCTGGTGGAAGGGCAGGGTCAGCCATCTTGGTGGAGTTGTAGTCTGGTGGAAGGACAGTGTCAGCCATCTTGGTGGAGTTGTAGTCTGGTGGGAGGGCAGTGTCAGCCATGCCGGTGTGAGTTAATGGAAGTGGGAGTTTGAACTTTAAGTTGAAGCTTAAAATGACTGTTGCAGTTGTTTCAATGTAAGAGATTAACTGTTTGTTCTAGGGCTTTTCAATTGTGGTCGAATCTTTCCGATTAGAGGTTTTGTGAGACCTTTTATGAAACTGCGCTTTTGTTCACTTCGTAAAGGGCGCTATAAAAATAATTAGTTATTGATTAATTAATTTATTTATTTATTGAACGTGTGCCAGACTTTAAAGTATTTACTCCAATAACAATCCAATCAAGTCCAACTTAAAACTCAATTTCTTCTATTAGTTCAATTTGGAAGATGCACTGATTCAAACAATTAAAACTCAAGAAGTAATTTAAATAACTACAGACTCCTATAACAACTAGAAAAGTTATCCATTCTACCTGTGCAAACTTAACTATAAGACAATACCATTACAGAACTTTACAATTGCACAATGACAATACAACCTGTACTGCAAAGCGACTTTCGAATACAACACGTAGATTTTCAGCCACTCTTCAAAGACCCTGTACATTTAACTGCGTATTTAATCTGGCCATGAAGATCAAAGCTACGCCCAATTGCAGTAGTCCCATATGTTCCTCACAACGCAATATAACTCTCTCCACACTGTATGAATACGCATAAGAAAGATGCGATGAACGAATCTTGCGACGATTTACTTGATTTGTTTGTTTGTAAATCTACACATAAAAAAGAATAAAAAAACATTAAAAAGTATTTAAAAAGTATTTTTTTTAATGTTAAAAACGTTTGAATCCCACAAAAACTGAAATTTTCTTTCTAAAAAAACCACCCACTCTGACATACGTCAAGATGGTTTGTCATAGATATACCGGGGTTTATGTTATCTATGTGTACATTGAATACTACATTCATAAATGATAAATACATTTTTAATAATCAGTTAACAAATTATTTAAGTTATATTAACAAACCTTGACCCCAAACTACCCATGTGTTGGGCCATATTTAAATGCGATAGTAACGCACACATACTTTTGTATCACCGTCAAGATGTCAAGCCGTGCATGAAAGGGACAAACGCACTGTTAATAACTAACCATTTAATAATTCTCACAATCTAAATAGGACAATCTAAAATCGATCGTACTCTGTTCACTGAACCGAATCGTTTTTGTTGTTGTTTTTTTATGATTGTCTTTTTAAGTTTTAAAACAAAGTTACGCAAAACTAGCCGTTTTGGTTTATAGAATTTTGTTTTTTAGAAAATTTTAGCTTTTGAAAAATGTTTTATTTACTTTATTTTTTTTCATTCAAAATTTTTTTTAATTTATCTGTTTATTGATTTATCTAAAAAAATATTATTATGATTTTATGCTTGTAGCAGAGGTCTAAGCTTATATTGTTTTGACCCAATTAGAAAGACACCTAATTTTTTAATTAATTTTTAATTACTATTTTTTAATTAAAAATAAATAGATTCTGATTTTCAAATTAATCATTCAACATTAAATATAAATCTCGAAAATTTGCATTTAAAAATTATTGAAAACAATCTCTTTCATTTTTAATTAATTAAAAACAACTAAAAACAAAAACAAATCTTCTTTATTTAAATCGCAAAGACTACAAACAGTTTTCATATGTTTCGAAGGCGCACAAGACACGCCAGAGCAGCAGCAGCAGCAAGGCAGCAGCGACGAAACGACGATCGGCATTGAAGTCTCCCATAAATAACATCCTCTCTCGCTCAAAGACAAGAGTCGAAGCAGTTTTGGGAAACTGTGTGGAGAGTTGCATCGATTTGAATATTAAATACGATTAGTGAATCATTAGTGAATCATTGCATGAAGAGTTGCATGGGTTTAATATGATCAATGGTGGTTTTGAAACGTTTTGTTTGTTGCAAGAGCTGAAAAAGTTTCGCAGAATCGTTTGAAAAACTGAAATGTATCAAATTGAATAAGAATTCGCAAAACAGTTTGAAACAATGACAAGTACCAATTATATAAAACTTTTGTCACAATGAGATGTCTTTTTATTATGTTTGTTTTAAGAATCTTCAGTTTTTTCATCTTTTTGGAAGGTATTTTGTTTAGAATATAAATTCATAAAATTAAAAATTAAAAAAAAACCCTGTTTAATGAATAATAAATTAATAATGGACGTTTAGACTAATTATATCATATTTAAGCCTGATTACCAGGACGTTTTTACAATCAATATTACGCGCTCGTCTGATTTTAATTCTCGGAATGCAGTTGTGTTAATAAACACCATCGTTTTCAGAATGCAATTGCATTTTCATTTACGAAGGCAGTGTAATGGAAAACTCAAAGGTCTGAATTTTGCTGAATTAAAAATGTTATTAATATTAATAATAGAATATTAATTTTTACAATTATAAATGACAAACTCTTTCAATATTTTAACTCAATTTCTCCACAAAAATCAATTATTTTTTGTTAGTATTTACTCATCCAACCATCGCTCTTTATTTTCATCCTAACCCTAACCTCACACACCACCCGCAAGGTGGGTGAGAGGGTCATCTTGGATGAGCCGATCTACGTCAGAAACCGTTCCTTCATCAGCTCAGGTGCCTGATACAACAATGCCACACAGCAACAACAACACAACATTTTAAACACTATTATCACTCACAAGAACATGAAAATATTCGCAATAACAACTTTTAAAAAAGTAAAACAACACCAAAACACTAGCAGCAACAATTTTAAAAACATGACAATAGCATTAAAACACTCCAACATTTTAAAAAGTCACAACAACTTCAAAACACTGACAACAACAACTTCAAAATACTAGCAACAAAAACTCCAAAACACCAGCAACAACAACTTCAAAACACCAGCAACAACACTCCTCCCCAACAGACCAAATATGCGGTTACAAACTTCTCGGGCCCACGATCGCCTTCAAGGTCGAGCTGGTCGAGGCATACACGGGAAGTGCTTTCCTGGTCGTCAATGACAACCTGGATTACGAAATGAAAACTTCTTACGAGTTCTACATGCAGGCGTATGGCTGTGGTGCCTACAACAACACCTACTCCCCGAGGTTTGGAGGGAAGGCCGTTGATGTTTCAATGACTAATGAGGCTTTATTTCCCTCAAAATGTAAAATAATTTACAATAGAATGACAAGTGTAATTGATAGTGTGAAAATTTTAATTATTAAATGTAATTAATAATGTGAAAAATTTTAAATATTAAATGTAATTAATAATGTGAAACTTTTAATTATTAAATGTAATTAATAATGTGAAAATTTTAATTATGAAATGTAATTAATAATGTGAAAAATTTAATTATTAAATGTAATTAATAATGTAAAAAATTTAATTATTAAATGTAATTATTAATTTAATTATTAAATTTAATTATTAATTTAATTTTTTAACGAAGGGAAAAAGTGATGGTGAGAGTAGAAGACGTGAACGACAACAGACCTCACTGGTTGTCTCCTGCTGCTCTGGAGATGGCAGCTGGAAGAGGTGGTGGAGCTGTGGTGGAAGTTAATGGAGATGTGGTTGTAGACTTGAAACAGTTGCAGCAACAACGACACTCAATACAACAACAACAACAACAGCAGCCACAACATCAACAGAAAAAACCCCCACTTAAGTATAATCGAAAACCCTACATGAAGATCTCAAGACAGCAACAACACAGCACAAGATTCCATCCAAATCATTTGGAACAACGACATAAACACGAAAAGCACAACAACCACCGAAACAATTCAACTTTGATGCACAAATTGGTGTGTCTAAAAGCCACAGATTCTGACGTCACTGCCGAGTTTTCAAAAATTTGCCGTTATGTAAGCCATAACCCTCACCCTGACCTCTTCTCTCTCGACGATAATGGTAAATTCCTTCACAAAATACTTTAGATTTTTATTTTATTTTCAAATGAGTTTATTATGAAAAACTATTTTTAAAATGTTGTTTTGATGAATTTGAAAGGTTGCTTGAGTTTGAAGGTGGGCGAAGAGAATGAAACCCCCGATGAAAGCTGGGAAACCCGAATAAGAAAAACTTTAAAGAATAAAAACATAAAAAATAAATTTAAACTCAAGGTAAATGAAGCAATTATCAGAGTTTTCGCCATCGACTGTGGAGGAATGGTTTCCGAGGGGAAGAAGATTCGTGTCTTGCTCGGTGATTGATGCTTGACTTGCTGCTTGACTTGTCAGTCAATTGGTTAATTGATTAATTGGTGGCTTTGCTATTTAATTGATTGGTTTACTTGTCAGTGAATATGTTGGTTGGTTAATTGCTTGATTTGATACTCAATTTATTGGTTAATTGGTTATTTTTCTTTTAATTTGTTGGCTAATTGGTTGCTTTGCTATTAATTTATTGGTTGATATCACAGTTATCTCCATATCACGTATATCACGTCCCAAGTAACTTTAATCATTTCAATCATTTCACAATTATTTGTGTTTCAACTAAGAATTTGATAAATCTGTTTTAACCGGGTTTTTATTGACAATTCTTGGAACTTTTTACAAATCTCTTGTTTTCGAATATTCAGATCAACTTTTTGACTTTTCTTTTTTCCACTTCGATTTGTAGATTCACCCACAACGTGAGCTTTGGATATCCTATAAATATAAAGACCATTTTGACCAGTGAAATATCCATCCATTTTCGTTTTTACCTTTTTCAGACACTTTTTATTTACCTTGAAGCTTGAATCATGCTTTGAAAGGTTGTATGAATTTGATATTTGAATAATTTGGCATTTTCAACAATAAATTTCTATTTAAACGGGATGTCAATTTAATAAGCATAGAATATTTTAATTTTATTCATGTTAAGTCGAAAACCTCCAAATAAGTATTTCAGTGCGCAAATCTTTTTTTTATATTCTCGTGTCTTCAAATGAAACATTTGCGATTTTTCACACAACGCGTTTACAAGCTGAAAAGTTCTAAAATGTTCACAATAAAGACCAATTCAATTATTCTTTTAAACTAAAATTGTCTTCGAGATATTGAAGAAAAAAAACTGATTAACTTTATTATTCGTCCTAAATTATTGGTTAAAAACAGTAAATTCCTTCAAAATCAGGCAGTTTTCCCCATGGACTTCAATATTAAGAAGTCAATGGTTTTCCCTTAGTCTTATAGAAAACCCAGTTCCCCAGATTCAGGCTGTACATTGTGCAGTGTATCGAACTCTTCCACACGTGTAGAAGACCACACCATCGTTAGACTCGGTGTTGGTCTGTGCTGATACTATGAAGAGTGCAAGACAATTGTTTTAAAAAGGCGCATCAGCAGGGTAACTTCACTTGTGAATCTAATTTTAAAAATAACTTTTTTACGAATGTTTTGGCCTTACTATTTTATTGTATCGTTAATAGAAACCATTCTTTAAGATTTCTCGTTCACTTATAAAGGCTTTGTGATGTGAAAATTCAAAATGTAATTCTAAATTGAACTATTTTATCAAATTGTAAACCTAATAATATTTAATTTTGTTCAATTTTTATGATTAACTTATTTGAAAACATTTAACACAGCTTCACAGGAAACCTTCTCTTATACTTTGTTCAATAGTTCCTTATGATATTTTAAATGTCTAGTTTTTATCTGTTGCTCATGTTCAACTTACGAGATTCATAAACTTTGGACCTTCATATGACAACTTCGAGCAGCACATAAACATTCGAATATGGCGCTGTTAAAATACAACTAAACGGTTTTAAAACGAATCAGAATGTTCGTTTCTAAAAATTCCTGTTAATATACTTTTAACAGTTAAAATTCAACTTATTAATTTGTTTCACTCAGCCTTGTAAGAACAGTCATTGATGGATAAACCCTTCTACATCAGAACCCCATGCATACTCAGTGATTTCCTGGCGAAGCACGCCGGAGTAGAGAGGGTGTACCTGAAGCTAGAAAGTCTTCAGCCCAGTGGCTCGTTCAAGCTCAGGGGCGTCTCCAACCTGATTATGAAGGTAGTTCTTCAGTCAATCTCGATAGTTGAACAATGTAAAAACTTTTTTTTTAAATAATAAATATAAAGTTGATTAAATCCCACTATATTAAATTTTAGACAAAGTAAAAGTTTAACATCCTAAAACTAATTTCAATTTCAAACCTCTTTAAAACATTCAAACCAAACTGGGAGGAAGTGAAGGGAGGCAAGTCGAGACTGCTTTGCTCATCGGGAGGCAACGCTGGATTGGCGGCTGCTTACGTTGCCCGCCGCATGCATGTTCCCATCACCATATACGTTCCCACCAGCACCAAAGCGTGGATGCTGGAGAAACTCAGGAAGGAAGTAGGGCATTTTAGTTTTAATAATACTGTTTTTAATTAATTTTTTAAAGCGTTAATTACTTTTTTAAAGCGTTAATTCCTTTTTAAAACGTTTTTTACTTTTTAAAAGTTAATTACTTTTTAAAGCGTTAATAACTTTGTAAAACGTTAATTAATTTTTGAAACGTTAATTTTTTTTTTAAACGTTAATTCTTTTTTAAAACGTTAATTCTTTTTTAAAACGTTAATTCTTTTTTCAAACGTTAATTCTTTTTTAAAACGTTAATTCTTTTTTAAAACGTTAATTCTTTTTTAAAACGTTAATTCTTTTTTAAAACGTTAATTCTTTTTTAAAACGTTTATTACTTTATAAATAACTAAATTAGATTGAAACATCATAAAATGATGCATTTAAGCTGAAAATTAATTTTAAATTATTTTAATAAAAGTTGAACAATCTTTTTTTAACTTTTTATTGCCCACCCTGCTACCCCTGTTCCCATTTCCACACAGGGGGCTGAAGTGGTGGTGCATGGAAAGGTTTGGAACGAGGCAGATTCCAGGTGCAGGGAAGAAGCTAAAGACCCTGATGCTGCCTACATCCCTCCCTTCGACCACCCCGATCTCTGGTCAGTTTAATTCTCGGATTAAAAAATTTAATATTAGTTAACAAAACTTTTATTATAATTAATTTGAAAATAATTAATTTTTAAAACTTAATTATAATTAATTTAAAAATAATTAATTTTTTAAACCTCAATTATAATTAGTTTTTAATAAATATTTGTTAGAAACTTTTTACCAATTATTCTATATAATTACATATTTTTTCTAAATCACTTAGAATTTTTCTTTTTACAGGGAAGGACACGCGACACTAATTCAAGAGGCAGCGAATCAAATGAGTGAGAAACCAGACTTGGTGGTGCTGTCTGTAGGAGGGGGAGGCTTGCTGGTGGGCGTGGCTAGAGGGATGGAGGGGGTGGGGTGGGAGGGGGTGCCTATATTGGCGGTGGAAACGGAAGGGGCTGCATGTTTGCACGCGGCAGTGTCGGCTGGAAAAGTCGTCACATTACCCTGTATAAACAGGTGGTTTGCGCACTGAATCAAATCACTCCACAAATCACTCCACAAATCACTCCACAAATCACTCCACAAATCACTCCACAAATCAATCAAATCACTCCACAAATCACTCCACAAATCACTCCACAAATCACTCCACAAATCACTCCACAAATCAATCAAATCACTCCACAAATCACTCCACAAATCACTCCACAAATCACTCCACAAATCACTCCACAAATCACTCCACAAATCACTCCACAAATCACTCCACAAATCACTCCACAAATCACTCCACAAATCAATCAAATGACTTAGCATAACGCTTTTAAATCAATTCAATAATTAGTTTACCTTTACATAGAACAATGAATCATAGGGAAAAACTCGAATGAATCAATCCAACAAATTTTTCTTCCCACACTCCGAATAACTCCGGGAACAAAACGTTTGCAGCATCGCTTCCAGTCTGGGAGCACTAGCGGTGGCGGAGGAGGCTTTAGAGGTCACTCGGAAAAGAGCGGTTGTTTGCGGCCTAGTTTCCGATCGGGACTGTGTTCAGGCGATGGCTCTCATGCTGGGTTGGTTCGTTTGCTTTGATAGTTAAAAACTTTATAGAGTTTATTTTTCCTGTATTCATAATTTTATGTATTTAAAAACTCAACGAGGTTTTTTCCCGTTTTATTTTTTTTATATATTTGAATACGTGAATGTTTTAAAGCCAATTTTTTAAACTCACAAAACTCCGAAACAGACGAGCACAGAATGCTCCTAGAACCCGCATGCGCCGCTTCAATGGTCCCTCTTACATCCGACACCTGCACACTATTGCATCATCACTCACTTACGTCCGAACCTCGGACAATCCTGGTGGTCGTTTGTGGCGGAGTCGCCGTTAATCATGAGTTGTTCTCAGCGTGGAAAGCGCAATTTGACTGTTAGAGAAACTAGTTTTATGTTGTTGTTGTTGTTGTTGTTTTAGTTTCGTGCTGTTGTTAGCATTTTTATAGTGTGTTTTTTATATAATTTAATTTGGCTGATTTTTTAGTTTTACTCAATGTGAAAATTTAAACAATAAAATAAAGAATTTGTCGTTTTGATTCATCGCTAATTCATCACTAATTCATCGCTAATTCATCACTAATTCATCGCTAATTCATCGCTAATTCATCGCTAATTCATCGCTGACCAAATGCATTCATTCACGTGAATGAATGCACGGAAGACGTAGTAGAATTGTATATATGAATGGAGAGTGGGAGGGTTAGAAAGGAGATTTTCAGATTCATCAAAGAGGGAGATGTCTTAACGATATTGCCTATATATTGGCTTAGAATCGCAGAGCTCTTCAAATATCCGTGTCTTCTATCAATGCAACCAATTAGCGGACAATAAAAAACTATTTTTTTTACTAATTCTAATTTAATTATCTACCTTGAGAGGTTAATTAACTTTTTAAATATTTTTTTAAAGGAAAATTATAAAACATTTATTACCATAGTTCCAGAGACATGAGTTGGAAGTGGGAGGAGGTGCAAGAGGTTGTGGAAGCACGTCCAGTGAATTATGTGGTTGCTGAAGACGCTGACAATAGGAATCGCTTAATAGGCAGTAAAAACTCTAACAACTACTCTTACAACGATGTTAACAACTACAACTACGGCAGCAACTACAGTATTAAACACAGCAACAACTCCAACAAAAGTTCCAACAACAACAACTCCAACAACAGTTCCATCAACAACAACTCCAACAACAACAACTCCAACAACAGTTCCAACAACAACAACCCTAAAAAAAGCACAAAAAAAACAACCACATGCCCAATATGTCCCCTTGTTATGAGCACTTGCCAAGAGATGCAGGACCATCTTGTGCAGGAGATGAAGGCTCTCAGATGTGCGTGAGGGCTATTTTGGTTTCACTTTTCGATAAATATTATTACCTATAAAAAGCTGGGCACCGGACCGTTAATATTTTCAAAGGTTATTAACAGATTTAACTCTTAAGTTAGCTTTAGAGTTCATTTGTGTGGTAACTATAATGTTAACAAACTTTAAATATTACATATAATACATTTTAAGAAAATCATTCAGAAGAAAAAAAAATTCAGTTTTAATATTTATTTTTTTTAAAGTTTTTCTAAGTTCTCATGTTTTTTGTTTGAATTAAGCCACTTTGTACGTGGTGTCGTCATGGACATGCTGGAGACTTTTGACTCGCTTTTGACCGTTTAACGGCAACTTCATTTAAGTTAAAAAGAATAAAAAGAAAGTTAACGAAGTAAAAATTTAGGTTAACTGATGAATGGTTAACTTTTTAATTAACGGTGCCCACTTTAGAATTCAAAACTCATAAAAAGTAATCTACCCATTTCAAGAAACAGCCGCGATAAAAAGTTTTTTATTTTATTAAAACTGTTTTTGTAGATGACGAAGTGCAGGTCGAAAGAGAAGAGGAAGTGGATGAGGGTAATGGGGGTGATGGAGAGATGGGTGAAGAAGACAGGGTTGGGGGTGATTTCAGCCGAAATCCTGAAACTAATCAGTCATTCAATAAAAAGCAAGTAAGTATTTGAATTGATTTGATTTATTAATTAATAAACTAAATCCTGAAAAAATGATTTTCTACATTTCGTTTCAAAGTTCAACTTTGAGATTCTTCGCTACATTTAAGCCGTCACTTGGCAGGCACTGTTGAGTGTTCAAAAAAACAGAAAAAAACGTTGGAATAAGTGGAAGGCGAGAAAGAAAAGAAAGAATATTCTAGAATTCCTCACGATGGTGAAGTTGAGAAGAATGAAAGAGTGTGAGATGAGTGAGAGAAAGAGGGTGGATGAGGATGGATGGAGGAGCGGAGGAGGAGGAGGGATGAGTGAAGGGAAGATAAATAGAAAGCTCTGTTCCTATATTTGGCCTAGAAATCTGTAAGATTGTGGGTTGTTAGTGGTAGGGTTTTTGAGTGGGGTTAGTGGTAGTTTAGTTCATCTTTGACATAAATTTAAGAAATTTAAAACAATATTTAGTTCTCAACACAATCTTCCATTAATAAAACTATTAATTAATCCTTTAGCGTCCAATTCAAGTCTACAAACGCCCAAGATAATTCAACCGAACCACAGAACTTTCCGAGAAACCTAGATGTATCCACCATCAATCCAAGCCACCTCAATCACTTAAACGCACTTCGCTACCTGATGGGGTACCAGGCAAACAAGAGGGGTGCCCCTAATGGAGATGACGGGATGTTGGGTGGTGGTGGTGTTGGAGGGGGAGGAGAGAATGGAAGAGAGGATGAAAATGTGGTGGGTTTGAAGCAAGATGATATTATAGATGTGGAAGAGTAGTTTGATGGCTTAAGGGACATTTTAGGGGAATAGAAGACGACGTGTGAGAAGGAAGAATACATTGTTTTGAAGGGATTTAACGAATTAATAATAATAATAAAAGAATATAGGTAAAAACAATAAAAATAAGTAAATAGATTAAAAGTACAAAAAGAACAAAAATGACCAACAAGCAAACGTTTCAACTTTTGAGTCATATCATCTTCATCAGCATCATCACCGTCATCATTGCCATCATCATCATAATCATCATCACCACCATCCTCACGATTGCCATCATCATCATCATCATCAATGTCATCCCGCCCCCTTAATCTCACTCCACCTCCCAAGCCACTCCCATCGTCACTTTCGTTATTGTAATGCCTTCGAAGATTCCATGCTTGGTGTGATGGTGACCCTTACAATGTAAGTTACATCGCCTGAACCGTAATCGATGCGTCGTAATGCCTGTGTTAGTTATGGGTGAGGAAAAAAAGAAAAGACAAAAGTTTTTGTATGTTGTTTGAAATATATATTTTTTATGAATAATGAATATTAAATAATGGAATAATGAGAATTAATGTTTCAAAGCAATAAATTATAATACTGTAAATATGAATATTAGATTATTATTATTATTATTATTAGTAGTAGTAGTAGTAGTAAAAGTAGTTGTAGTAGTAGTTGTAGTAGTACTAGTAGTGGTAGTTGTAGTAGTAGTAGTAGTAGTAGTAGTAGTAGTAGTAGTAGTAGTAGTAGTAGTAGTAGTAGTAGTAGTAGTAGTAGTAGTAGTAGTAGTAGTAGTAGTGGTAGTAGTAGTAGTAGTAGTAGTAGTAGTAGTAGTAGTAGTAGTAGTAGTAGTAGTAGTAGTAGTAGTAGTAGTAGTAGTAGTAGTAGTAGTAGTAGTAGTAGTAGTAGCAGTAGTAGTAGTATTAGATACGTAGAATGGGGTCAGAGAGAAGGCAACTAAGGTGGTAACAGGGTCTTTAAGTGGATTGGAAGGTCAAATCACGAGACGGGTTCGAGTTTGTTCTTGAATTCGATTGGCTTTTGAACAATTTGAACGATAACGCCCTTGTCTTTTATTGGAGTGCGCAGTTTTTACACCCTTAAATACTCAAGTTTTGGGACATTTTAAATAAATAAAAAATTAATATAGGAAAATCTTTGTATTATTTTTATCAATTCATAAATTGTCTTATCGAAATACATTAGAGGAATCAGTTCATCGGGTTTTGTATCTTTAACAAGGGTGTACTCATCTGAAATTAATTTCAATCATGATTAATTTTTACAAAATTTGATTAAGACTCATTATTTATGTCAGAAATAAATGTTTAAAAATATTTAACAAATAAATTTTTTTAAAATTATGTATGTCCGAAAATATTAGTATTTTACGGTTTATTTAAATTCTTAAATTTTTGCAATAAAAACAAAAATTTCGTCATTTTTGATCACCTATCAGTTCAATTTTGCTTTTTGTTTTGTTTTGAAGATCTAAACTTTCAAAACCCCTAAGAATTCGTGTTTCCATCGTAGCATTCCTCCCTCCTTAAGAGCAAACAACAAGACCTTGTCTTAGAGCCAGTTCACCGCCGAATAATCACACAAAAAACACGATCTTACAAACACTTACATATTTCATTGGCACACTCCTCACTTGAGAAGCCGAATAGAAAGCATTTCATTTTTTATTCTCCATCAAAAAGCCTCAAGCAACTGCAATACACATAAGAGTAAGATTGCATCGTGATGTATTGTAATGCAGACGGATATATTATTAATGTAACCTCTTAATCGCTCTTAGAAATATATGCGAGATATTTAAGATCGTATTGGTTCTTGCACAATTTTTAAACAATTAAAAAATATACCATGGAAAAACACCGAAAACAAATTCATAAACTTGAAAAAGTAAAAAAAGAATTTTTTCACGATATATTAACATATTTCATTTAATTTTATGCGATGAGTGACTCAATAAGTTAACAGTTTTTCTAAAAACACTGAAATGAACATACAAAAATTTTCTAAATTCCAATAAGACAACTAGGTCCCGATTTAAAACGACTATTTATAATATAACAACAAGTAATAAAAAAATATATTATCATAACAAAATTCTATTCATTTAGTTTATTTGTGGTATGTGTGCATTTAGAACAAAAAATACTTATATTAACAGAAAGCCTTCTTTTGCAAATACACAGAAGCAATACACCTTGAAATTCTGAAGAACACAGGCTTAATTACCAAAGCTAAGCACAAGTGTGTTTGCGTATTCTAGCTAATTGCTTATAATTACGAACATTTATAGTAGCCTTTATTATATTAATAATAAAAATAATAATTATAAATAGCAATTATAAAGATAATAATAATAAACAATAAAATAAAGATAATAATAATAAACAATAAAATAAAGATAATAATAATAAACAATAAAATAAAGATAATAATAAGAATACTTCAACTACTCCCAATAACAATACAAATAATAATAATATTCCCACCAATAACAATGGTAATAATAAAATCATTGTCTTTATCGTGAGTAGTGTGAGAATGAATAGTTACACTTGAAGTGAACAGCGTTTGAATTCCTTCTCCTCACCGCGTCAATGTCAAGTCTCTTGAGAAATATAATCATGTCTAATGAGAATAATGAGGAAGCTTTGGTGAAATGAAGGTGGAAGTTCATTTAAATGCATCTCAAGCACGTGATGTGGCACACAGAAAAGTTGATATTTGGCAAAATTGCCAAGCACCGCACATTGCATCCTACTGGCGTAATGACTTTGCCAATCTAGCAATTAAATGCCGAGAAAATATGAATGGCTAATTTGGCAATCCTATCAATTTACAAAGGTCAGCAATTAAAAATGATTTTTAGTGGGTCGTCTAGAGAAGGATTAGGCAGAGATTAAGTCAGAAAAGCATCTTCGCGGTTAACAAGGCGAAGTTAACAAGATGATTTAGAGTTGATTATAAATTAAATGACTTATGAAATGATTCAAAGCACGGCTAACATGTGGTTTTAAGTGAATCAAGCACGATTGTAAATTACATTCATATTAAGCCACACAAGTTTCAAACAAAAATATCTTTTTAACACCATTAAAGCACCCTTTTTGAAATCGCTTCATTTTTCTATGATCAAAAACTTTTTCAAATGCGATTAACAAGCGTGTAACCCTTCACAATAAACCATAATACCACACCTACATCCCTCTTTCTTGCCAACCAATACCACACCAGTCTTTCCAAAACTCCTCTAGACAGCCCCCAAACAACCGCTTGAACCACAATTATGATACCCTCCCCCTTCCTCAAACATTCTTTAACCCTGCCCTTTCAAAACAACCCCTCCTTCCCCCTTCCAAACAAACCCTCACCATCCTCCCTTCCTCTCCTCCAAACAATCCCTAGTCCTCCCCGCCCACCCCATTCCAAAACAATTCCCAAAACTAATCCTATTTCTCCCACACAAACAGTCCTTACCCCTCGTCAAACAACCGCCACAACCCCTAACCTCCCCCTTTAAATAATGCTCGCCCTCTTCATCTGCACGCATCCCAGGACTGCCCCGATGAATGCGAGGATGCATCCGATGGTTGATAGAGCAAACGACCAATGCACGCGGTCCTTCATCTTCGACCCGTAAATCGATAGAGCAATCAAGATGCTGAGAGCTGGATGGGATGGGATGGTTAGGATGGGATGGTGGATGGGATAGTGGATGGGATGGGATGGGTGGGATGGTTAGGATGGGATGGTGGATGGGTGGGATGGGTGGATGGGATGGGTGGATGGGATGGTGGATGAGATGGTGGATGGGATGGGATGTGTTGAGAGGGGTGGATGGATTGGTGTTGGGATGGTTGAGATGTGTGGATGAGATGGGATGGTGGATGGGATGGGTGGATTTGTTAAGTAAATCGAATTGGTAGATGGGTATGAGTTGATGATGATAAAAAAAAGAAATAAACCCAAATATTTCTAAAACAAAACCTTATAAAAACTAAAATAACCCAATATTCCAAACACACTCAAAAGACGTACTAGCAATGAAGGCAAAAGCGACGAAGAGTTTGAGGAGGAGACTCTTGCTGACGGAGACACTGTGCATGAACATGTAGATGAAGATGAAGAGGAGGGAGAGGATGAGGAAGATGAGGCCGATGATCGCCATTGCTTGCACGGCCTGGAACCAGCCTGAAGATAGTGGCATGATGGGTGGGGAGTGTTGTTTGGTGAAATAGGGATGGTCTCGTTGGCTGGATGGAAGTGGTTTTTTGGAGGGTGGAACGGAGTGAGATTTTTGTTGGTGGAATGGAGGTGTTGTTGGTGAAAAATGAAATGATGTTAATAGTCGAAAAACACACACACACATTCACACACACAAACACACACACACACATACACACACAAACACATACACACAAACACACACACATACAATCACACACACACACACACACATTCACACACACACACACAAACACACACACACACACAAACACACACACACACACATAAACAAAGCCCCACTTACTTTCATGTCGGCTAAAAAGACCCATACTGGTACACTGCGCCCAGAGTCCAAACCACGTTGAACTGGACTGACTCCATCCCGTGGTGGCAAAGCCGACCACGTAGAAGACAACGCCCAAAAGAATGGCCCAGAAAATGCCCCCTGAGAGTCCCTGGACGTTGATTTGATGTGTTTGCACTGGCATGGTCTGGGAAGGAGGGATGGAGAGTGGTTGGGATGGTTGATGGAAAGTGGTTGGGATGGTTGATGGAAGTGGTTGGAGGGATAGAAGTGGTTGGAGGGATGGTTGATGGATGGTTGGTTAGTTGTTGGTTTGGTTGGTTGGTTAGTTGTTGGTTTGGTTGGTTGGTTAACATGATGGGTGGTTGGTTGGTTGGTGGTTGGATGTGATGGTGTTGGTTTGTAGTTTGTTAGTTGAGACGGTGGTTTAGATGGTGGTTGGTTGGTTGGTTGGGATGGTTGTTTGGTTCATTGGGATTGTGGTTTGAATGGTGGTTGGTTGTGTAGGATAGTGGCTGGAATAGTTGTTGGGATAATGTTTGGTTGGGATGGTGGTTGGATAGTGGCTGGTAGTTGGGATAGTGGTTGGTTGAGATGGTTGTTTTGAGGGTGGTTGGGATGTTGGATTGGGATGATGCCTGGTTCATGGATAAATTGAGATGGTTGTAGATCGGTAGCTGGAATGGTAGTTAGTAGTGGTTGGAATGGTGATTGGTTATTGAAAGGTTGATGGATGGGATGATGGTTGAGAAGATGGTAGATTGGTGGTTGGTTATGCTTAGGAGGCTGATCATTCGGTTCTGCATGCAAGTGTGTCTGCGATGTGTGGTAGAAGAAAGAAAAGTTTGCGCATGACTTTTTTTCCACATTTTCATGGAGCGTGGATAAAATTTCCTGAAGATGAACTTTTGTTCAAAGGCCCGTATTGGATTTAAAATCTCAGTCTTCAACTTATGTTTGATTTTTCAATACTTTTTATTGAACATTGTCTGCGTCAAGCCGTGAAAAAAACAAAACAGTTTTTTGAAATGTTAATTTAATTCCTTTTTTTGCTGTTATGTACTTTCTCCTACCATAAAAATTCCCCAATTATTTTATTTCTCACATCGCACTGAACATCGCCTCATGCGTCATGATCAATTGTACTTATTTTTATTTAAATATTAAAATATTAAATATTACTTTTTTACATAATCACTTTCAATATTTTTATTATCAATATTTTTTCGTTTAATGCTCTCATTTTCTGGTTATTATTTTTTTTGCATTTTTTTCTCAATTATAATTCGAATTGAACTCATTTTTCGTATATTTTTTTCTTAATAAACTATTTTTATGCATGAATGCACGCATAGCTTTTTACGATTCTATTTGTCTCAATAAAATAAACTTATTTCAAAAGTTGAACGTTTAAAAAAATGATGATGATGTTGTTGATAATGAGATCATCATCGTTATCTTCATCATCACCGTCATCATCATCGTTGTCATCATCATCATGAGATGATGATGATGATGTAGGCAAACAAAATGAGATGATGAACATTTAGTCTGCCGCACAACCACCCCATGAGTCATGCTGCTATTTTTAAACTTTTGCGAGTTTTATTTCCTGTTTTTTTCGTTTTTAAATTATTTTTTCGCCAGTTTTTTTATAACTAATTTGTTTTATGAATGATTACTAATGATGATGATTAATTTCACTGTTTTATTAGTCATAATTTCACTAAATCATAACTCCCACTGACACAAGCTCGACAACACATTTATATATTTTTAAAAGCTTAAAAACGAATTAAACCCGTTTTTGAGCGCTATTAATAGACGCTTCGAAATTTAAATTTAAATTCAAAGTTTAATTCCAAAACACTCTAACCTTTAAAGAATTCAGCCGTTTGTGAGAATCACCAAAGAAGCAGACAGATGCGCCACAGAAGTTGATAAGAAACTAACTCACAGAGAAGCTCAGGCCTGATATACGTTGCAAATGTAGCTGGGCTAACACCTCGCAATCATATATCTTAGTGTGTTGATGCATGCTAGTGTGTGTATTTCTGTATTTATCAGTGTGTGTGTGTGTGTGTGTGTGTGTATGTATGTGTGTATGTATGTATGTATGTGTGTATGTATGTATGTATGTATGTATGTATGTATGTATGTATGTATGTATGTATGTATGTATGTATGTATGTATGTATGTATGTATGTATGTATGTATGTATGTATGTATGTATGTATGTATGTATGTATGTATGTATGTATGTATGTATGTGTGTATGTATGTATGTATGTATGTATGTATGTATGTATGTATGTATGTATGTATGTATGTATGTGTGTATGTATGTATGTATGTATGTATGTATGTATGTATGTATGTATGTATGTATGTATGTATGTATGTATGTATGTATGTATGTATGTATGTATGTATGTATGTATGTATGTATGTATCTATGTATGTATGTATGTATGTATGTATGAATGTATGTATGTATGTATGTATGTATTTATGTATGTATGTATGTATGTATGTATGTATGTATGTATGTATGTATGTATGTATGTATGTATGTATGTATGTATGTATGTATGTATGTATGTATGTATGTATGTATGTATGTATGTGTGTATGTATGTATGGATGTATGTATGTATGGATGGATGGATGTAATATGTATGAATTTTGTTGAAATAAATTCATGGAATTGTGTTGGTGTTTTGCTGGTATGCATGTATTTATGATTCGAGTAATCTATCTCTATGTATCTGATAATATTTTTATGAATATCAATGTTTAAATTATATATTTTACTTTTGAATAAAAAAGTTGAACTCTTTAACCTTTATTTGTAATTACTTATGGTTATTCATCGCTACGAAATTAGATTTCTAGTCAGAAATGACGTAAATTCTTTTCCGGTGTTTATCTCGAGTTTGAACTTTAAGAAGCAAATCCACTTTACAATTTAAATTAATAACATTGTGATAATAAAGTTTAAATGAAATCGTTGGGCAGCAAGAAATCTGGACTAAGTTTCGTTGGAGAAAACGTATTCAATCATTATTATTAATAATAATAAAAGTTTTTTATTATTACTTTTAGTTTTGATTTTTGTGAAAATTAAATTTATCGTTTTATTAACTGCCGCAAAGCATTTTGAACACGGAAAAAGTTTATTCTTACCGCAAAATACCAGATTGTTCAGACACTCACAATTTTCAGACATTATTATTTTCCGAAAATAATTGTTTTTTGACCCTCAGTTTGGACATTAATTTAAAAAACTAGAATGTCTATGGTGGTGAATAGAGCGGGAAAAAATAATATTCTTAACTGAATTTCAATAATATTATGTCTAATTTAATTTAATTAAAAATAAAAAGACTTATGAGCAAACAACTATACTATTTATCAATTTAGAATTTTTTCGAAATAGTTGATAAAATATTTATATTTTCTAAAATTTGAATTTATTATTATTATTAATATTAAGTGTGCGTGAAATATTTCTATTAAGAAACTGTTACATAAAATGAAGCCTGGTTGTAAGGTGTGAATAAATTCTTGCAATTTTTAGCATAAAAAAAAGAAAAGAGTCAGAAAGGTGAAGAGAGCCGAGAATGAAGAAGAAATTGATCAAGAAAATGAGCAGGATAGAGAAAGGACAGGCGAAAATGAAAAAAAAAAGATTATGCACGAAGACCCAAACAGCATCATCGCCTACATTGATGTACGATTAAACTTTTACTCAATAATAACTCGAATATTATTTTATATATTTATTCTAATAAACAAAAATATTTTTATATTATTTATAATTCATTATAAAATAGTAATGTTAAACATTTTAAATAAACTCTAAACTTCGTGTCCTAAGAAGGATACGAGAATAAATTCTCAGTCGTTGGTCAACTTGTCAGCCACCCTTTTGGCGAACTGCAAGGCCATTTTCAAAGTTTCATAATTTTATTCTGTTCCTTTGAAAGCTTGATTCTAATTTTTGATGACTGTGCATAACACGATGATGCTAGCCTTAAATTATCTCAAATTTCCTTTAATAAGTGACTTATTTAGTCATTTATTACATGAATTTAATGACCTAATAAAACTTTATTTAAAACCTACTAAACCGTGCGTTAGTTGTGCCACGACTTGGCAGAGGAGTTGCAGAGCCAACTGGTGAAAATCGACCGTCTCAAAGGAAACGTCGTGTCAGTGGAAGACTTTTTGATCGAGTTTAACTTTAAGCAATATTTGTCGAGTAATTAACTAGAATATTTCAGAATAATCTATAATTAAACAGTAAAATTAAGAATCAGTTCAAATTGACTGTGTGGCAAGTATATAACCCATTTACACCAGCAAATTTTCCCTTTTTTACACTCCCCCTGCCTACAGAACCATCCAAAACCACATGCTTGAGACGCAGTTCAAGCTGAAGAGTGGCACATTCTTCTACCGCTTCTTTCCCTTCCTCTTTCCCACCTTCCAGGACAAATTCTCCTACGACATGGTGAACAAACAACTGAATCAGTCCGAAGTCGAACTCGAAATATCAGCACTCGTTTTTCGAAGGAAATTTTATTTCATTGGATTCAATAAGAGATTATTCAACCAAATATTTCGTTAATTCAATTAATATCTGGAAAAATCAGTAAAACTACAGTAGAAAATGCAATAAATTACATCATTTTGATAGATATGGACAACGGGACGAAGAATCCGAAGAAATCACGACTCTCCACAAGGCCTTGATTAAGGACTTTCCAGGCAAGGGTGAGTCCCATTAATTGCTTCAAGTTTAGTTTATAAAATAGATTTAAACTTTAAATGTCGTGCACAGATTTTGGTAAATGAGGTAACAATTGATTGCTGTTACACCCGAAGGAGAGGAAATTGTACGCAACAGTCGCAAGATGAATGAGGTGTTGTACAACCTGCGCCTCAAATCCCTCAGTGCACTCATCGAGTTGATGCTGCAGGTGAACGCACCCAAAAGTTGATTAGGGAAAATAGACCTGAAATGAAATATACCTTTATCGTAAACCTATGCCTAATTTGGTTAAGTTATTTTTTATTACCAAGGTTTATTTTGGTCAAATACCAAAGTTTTTGTCAATTCACTTTTATTAACTTACAAATGAGAAAAAAAATCAAACTATCAATTTTTCTTATAAATACTCAGTATTTTTGATTTTTTAGAACTAGCAGATATAATGAAAGTTCTCCCACGTTACAGATGACGGAAATTCCCAAGGTGCTTGAGGATATTAACCAACTGACCAACAAGATCCGAAAAGCGGCCATAGAGAACAGGGAGCAATTACAAAAGAAAAAATGAAACCACTTTCTAGTTCACTTGGTGTTTTGGATATTTTAAAGGACTATGATAATCTGATGATGTTGAAGCTAATGAAGGTTTACGCCAAGTGAATAATATTCCACATTGTATAAATTGATGATTTTTATGTAATTATTTATTTGTATTCACAAGAGGCTAAGAAGTTTTTAGTTTTATTTGGACAAACCACTGCAACTTTACAGCACTTTGGCTTCAATGAATTACTTGGCGGGCTTGCTTGCTGCCTTCACTTTCTTTGCCACGGTGCCTTCCCTGAAGCCATTTCTAGAAAGATTTGAGTTCGAATATTGATTATATTATGTTAATATTGTTATTTTAGTGTTTTTATTTAAATAAATATCAAACAACTTGTAAATATTTTATTGAAACTAAAAACTTAATGTTTATCACAGAACTATGAAATACTACATTCATCTACTACTTTACATAATGTAGCCACCACACCAGCAAACCTGAAGCGACGGAAAAC
The DNA here is from genome assembly GCA_943735955.1 of Piscicola geometra. Taxonomy (NCBI): domain Eukaryota; kingdom Metazoa; phylum Annelida; class Clitellata; order Hirudinida; family Piscicolidae; genus Piscicola; species Piscicola geometra. The sequence continues at coordinate 6,054,357 of OX030964.1, forward strand.
CTTCTTGAGATGCTTCATACGACCAATTCCTTGAGTTCTGCGTCTGCATGCCTTTTCACTCCAGTTGTCTGTGAGATAAGAAAGATAAGGAACATTGTAAGAGTTTGCTATATAAAAGCAATATTTTGACAATTATTATTACGTCTATATTAGAGTTGAATTAGAATTAAGCAAAATAATCAAGATTTCTGCAGTTAGATTGAGAAAGATGTGTCTGCACTAACTGGCTTCACAATATCATAAAAATGATTAACATTATTATATTTATTAATGAAAATAAAACAAATCAAAACCATCTTACATTTCCTCATGCGAGCAGCGGGATATCCACATCGGGAGCAAGTATGCTTCTGGATGTGAAAACATCTTCCACCACAGCGGCGACACAAGGTGTGTGTCTTATTAATCCGCTTTCCAAAACTTGAAGTTCCCTTAGTCTGAAAAAGATAAATAAAGCGGTTTTATAAAGATGATTAACGCTGTTTGTTCAAAGTTTTGAAAATCGGACAACAAACAAGAATAATTAAATTATAGGATTTTGTTCATGAAAAGCTTTTAATTGTTTTATAGAAATGGATTGATCCAGATAAAATTACGCACCATTAGGCTCTAAGATAGGAAAAAGCCAAAAAAGAAACAACTAAAAGTGTTTTCAATGAGCCTTAGATAGAGCGCTTAGTATTACTTTGAAAAAACAATTAAAATGAAAAATCACTGAAAAATATTTTTGCATTTATTGATTATTAAAACTTTTTTGGCTATAAAATAATTCTTATAATAACCAGTGGTATGGAAAAACGTTTTTTCGAAATTTTTTTAATGGCGTTCCAATATCGTCTCTATGAAATGTAGGCTACTAGGGTCTGTTATCATTCAAATTACGACATATGGCTATAAACGTCGAGTCGTTAACCACTTGGCCATCCCGTCCATCATTACTTCATCGTAATCCAGAAATGGAATGTTTTTTCGGCGTAAAACTTGATAAAAATGACAACAAGCATATATTTGTTAAGACGCATCACAATCAATCAATCAATCACTAATGATTTGTATAGCGCCCTTTACTAAGTGAACAAAGGCGCTCTTCAAATAAATTTGTTAAATAAAACGGTTTTTAGACCATTACCAATATATGTATATATATAAATTAAAATATATATATAAACACACGATCAACCTCAATAATCCAACCTCACCCACCCCACCATGACAATCACCGCCAAAAAATCACTATCACCATAAATAAAAAATTCTTTCATCACCACAATACCAACACTCATACCACAGCACAATCATTACCACATCATCCTCAAAACACAATCATCATTCTTCTCAATTTTCTGTCTTGCCACTGGTGCCGAGGCTGCGAAAGAGGGTGAAGGAGAAGTCTTTGCCAACGCTGGTACTGCTGCTGCTATGGAAAGCTTTCTCCTTTATCCTTTCTCCTTAAGCGCTTTGATTCCCTGCGGCCATCTTGGTCTGCTGCGGCCATTCTCGACAGATTCAAAACAACCAACATTTGAACTAAAAACATTCTAATTAATTAAATTTAATTTTTATTTAGACTTTAGATTCTAAAATTTTAATATATTATACCCAAAATCGTTTATTCCACAAATTTATTTGAGCGGCTGCCAAAATGGCAGCCGCTCAAATAAAATCAGCCAAAACAATCTAGCGATCAAGTTTCTATTTATAGAAAAACATCGATTAAAAGCTGAAAGTTTTAAATCTAAGAACATTAATCACGATTTAGAATCTTCTAATGAAATAATTATTTATTGTTGTAGCGAGATGTAGATGGTCCTGTTGTAAAGATGATGATGATGATTTTGTAAAGATGATGATGATGATGATGTTTTTACGTAAGTTAGAATTTGATATATCATGCGTGGAAAGCTAGAAAATGTGGGAACTCGAAAGATACTCCAAAGTAGCATCGTCATCATTATCAATATTTAAATAAAGGCTCTGCTAGTTGCCATGCGCCATCAGTGCTCATCCCTGGAGATGATAGTAATGATTACTTCTTTTCCTTCTTCTTCGAGAATGATGGCAACTTGAAGCCTCTCTTTTTCTTCTTCTTCTTATCCTCTTCCATCACTCCACTCTGCAAGGTAAAAGACAGATTTATCGAACCACTCCCATTCATCCATCCATCCACACCTCCCTCCCACATCTCTACGCCATCCATTGACACCTCCACACCAACCATCACACCTCCACACCAACCCATCCACCACCTCCACCTCCACACCAACCATCACACCTCCACACCAACCATCACACCTCCACACCAACCCATCCACCACCTCCACCTCCACACCAACCATCACACCTCCACACCAACCCATCCACCACCTCCACCTCCACACCAACCAACCAACCCACACCAACCCATTCACCACCTCCACCTCCACCTCCTCACCAACTAACCAACCCACATAACCCATCCACCACCTCCACCTCCACACCAACCCATCCACCACCTCCACCTCCACCTCCACACCAACCCACACGCACCTCATTTCCACTCAGCACCTCATTGTTGCCTGCGTCACCACTCGAAACTGACTTGCAGGGCGACGATGGCGACTGCGCTTCTGAACAACAAAAATTATAATAACCATAATAATAATAAATAAGCTATAAAAATATTTATAATAATAACATGTTAAACTATATGATTAAATATATAATCCAAAGTTTAAGATAATCTTGTTAACAACAAAGTAAAATAATATTATTAATAACTAAAAATTAAATTTATGTTATTATATGAAAACTAAAGAAATTTATGTAATGAAGTATTAACATGCTCAATAACTATTAATTAATTAAACTTAATTTCCTTAAAAAAAACATTCAAACGAGGAAAAAACTGAAAACAAAAACAAAGATGGACGTGTGGGTAGACGTTACTTGTTGGTGGTTGAAGGTAACTTGGGACCGGTTGTTGTTGTTGATGGTATAGTAGTGTTGGCGTGTCAAAGTGTTGTGTTGCTTGTTTGGGTGCTGCTTGTTGCAGTAGTTGTTGGTGTTGTTGATGATGATGATGTTGTTGGTGATGATGATGATGATGATGTTGTTGGAGATCTTTAACTAAGACATGCGGTTGACAGAAAGAATTAAATTATAAGGGGTTGAAAATGCATAAAAATAAATAAGTTAATAAAAATATAGAACCTGGAAAGTAAAACTCAAATATAAGGGCTGAAAGAAGTGATGTTGACAAGGGCTTTGTTAGTAAAGGGAAGGTTAACAAACATGCTAACATGAAAGAATATGGTGATCCATTAAATACCCTCTCCTAATAAATCCAAACCACTCTAACCCTAACCTTACACCCTCAACACCACCACTCCCTCAACAAGCCACCCCCACCCTCAACTAACCCCTACACCCTCTACCCAGCCTCAACTACCCACCATCAACACCACCCACAACAAAAACCACAAAAACCCCCTCACCCACCACGCCTAATACACTCAACCACACCCCCAAAGGAACCTTCAGCAGCAGCGGCGGCTTCCTCGGCTTCCAGCTGCTGCAACTTGAACTGCTGCAGTCGTTCCTCGGTGGACACTAACTGACCGTCGGGTCCAGCCTCCACCGTGCCACCGCTGCCACTGTTGTCGTCGTCCAGGTAACGACTCCTAGAGGCTGTGGGGGTGATAGGGTGGGGTGGTGGTGGTAGGGTGGTGGTGGTAGGATGGTGGTGGTAGGGTGGTGGTGGTAGGATGGTGGTGGTAGGGTGGTGGTGGTAGGGTGGTGGTGGTGGTGGTAGGTGGTAGGTGGTGGTGGTAGGGTGGGGTAGGGTGGTGGTAGTAGGGTGGTGGTGGTAGGGTGGGGTAGGGTGGTGGTAGTAGGGTGGGGTAGGGTGGTGGTAGTAGGGTGGTGGTGGTAGGGTGGGGTAGGGTGGTGGTGGTAGGGTGGGGTAGGATGGTGGTAGTAGGGTGGTGGTGGTAGGGTGGGGTGGTAGGGTGGTGGTGGTAGGGTGGTGGTGGTAGGGTGGTGGGGTGGGGGTGGTAGGGTGGTGGTGGTAGGGTGGTGGTGGTAGGGTGGTGGTGGTAGGGTGGGGTGGGAGTAAGTGGTGGTGGTAGGGTGGTGGTGGTAGGGTGGGGTGGGAGTAAGTGGTGGTGGTGGGGTGGTAGGGTGGTGGTGGTAGAGTGGTGGTGGTAGGTGGTAGTGGTAGGGTGGGGTGGGAGTAAGTGGTGGGGGAATTATATTATTTTGAGTGATGGTAGAACTGATATTTTTTAGTTAATTTATCGAAATGATTCAATTCCCCAAACAAACCATCATACAACCAATGGATACCACCATACGTCCATACAACCCCCCCTTACAATTACTACCCACCCAACCTTCCCTCCCCCCCTCCTTAATCTCTCCCCCTCCCCCCCCTACCCCCCACACAACACAAACACGAAGCTGGCCTCTTCTCCTCGATCTCACTCTTGTACGCATCAACGTCCTCCGGCGTGACGTTGTCGAAGGGGTTCGGTGCGTAGTAGGTCTTGTAGAGGGTGCCCTGGTTCTGGTGGCCCTTCTGGACCACGCCCCTGGACGCCGCCCCCACCACCACCACCGTCTCTGATTGCTTGTTCGAGTCCTGGTTCGAGGGGAGAGGAGAGGGGGGGGGGGAGAGGTAGAAGGCGGGTGAAGGTGTGAGAGGTGAGATGGGGGAATTTCTTTTTGGTGGTTGAGTGCGAGTTGGTGTTATAGTGATGGTATTAACATATGTTCTCGCCTACACACACACACACACACACACACACACACACACACACACACACACACACACACACACACACACACACACACACACACACACACACACACAAACACACAGTGATAAACACACACACACACACACACCCTGATGGCTTGTGCCTCTTGCCACGAGGGACCCTCGAGGAGTTTGGAGTGGGGACCTGAAGTGATCCTCTCGTCAAAGTACTCCTTGCGGATCTGTTAAGTGCGCGTGGGTGGGTGGGTGGGTGGTGTGTAAGTAAGTGGGTGGAGAGGTTGTGGGTGAGTTGGGAGGTTGTGGGTTTAATGGTTGGTGGAGGAAGTGTTGATGGGTGGAAAGTGAATGATGGTGGGTGGTGTGGATGAGTGATTTGGAGAGATGGGTGATGGAAAAAGTGGATGGTGGTGGACAGTAGGTAGGTAGGTAATGGTTGTCATAGGAATGGTTGTAGTGGAAAATTACTAAATTTTTACCCATCCCTACCTTTACTCCACTCACCCATCCACCTACCCACTCAAACCTTATTCTACTTACCTAACCTCCCCATTTCACTTACCCACCTACTCAAACCCACAACCCCCCCCCATCCACCCAACCACCCCAACCACCCACCTACTCAAACCCACAATCCCCCCCCCCATCCACCCAACCACGCCAACCACCCACCTACTCAAACCCACAACCCCCCCAACCACCCCAACCACCCACCATCTTGACGGCCTGCTTCAGTTCAGCCGGATCGGTGTTCAGCGGCACAAACTGGTTGGCATTGTCGATCTTGATTGTAGTGCCAGAGGGGCTCGACTCTGGAACCCACTGTTGCGGTGGTGACAATCGTGATGATAGTTGTGATGATGAGGGTGGTGGTAATGATGATGATGGTGGTGATAATGATGATGGTGGCGATGATGGTGGTAATGATTATGATGTAGTGGTGGTGAGTAGTGGCCTTTCCGGTGTCAATGAGTTTTGTAGTTAGTGGTGAATGGCAAAGGTTTGTTCCTCAATTTCGGCAAAAGACTTGCAAAAGAGCGCCAAATCCCTTCCTTAAATCGCCCCCTTTTGAGGCCACCCCAACCCTTTCACCAATAAAACCCCCCCCCCTCCACAAGAGGCACCCACCCATCCACCCACCCACCCACTTACCCACCCACCCACCTACCCACCCACTTACCCACTCAACCACTCACCCACCCATTTACCACCCACCCACCTACCACCCACCTTGGTGATCTTTTTGTGGTAGGGCGTGCCAGCAGCCATGTCGACTTGCTCCTTCTTGTAGGCCATGGGCGAGTTGAGGTACTCCGTGAAAGAGGCTTGTTTGGTGCATGTGGGTCTGAGAGTGGGTTGGTTAGGGGTGCAAAAGGAGGGAGGTTGGTGTTACTTTGTGTTTCGACGTTTTAATAGGGTCACTACACCTTTCTCTACTTCTCTACCCACTATCATTCCTTCTCACCTCCACTCCACTCACTCTAACCCTCTCTTCACTCTCACTCTTTCCTTCCCCCTCCTTCCCCCAACCTCCCCACTCCACCCTTCTCCCTCCACTCAACCCCCTTCCTCCCTCCCCTCCACTCAACCCCCTTCCTCACCTCAACTCCACTCCACCCACCCCTCCACTCCAACTCCCTCCCTCCACTCCACCAACTCCCTCCCTCCACTCTACACACCCACCTCTCCTGATCATCAAAGGAAACAGCAACCACGGTGGGCGGCAGTTCCACATCGGAGTTGAAGTGGGCTCTCTCCACCCTGCCCACCCCCCTCACACTCAAGCCTGTCGCCTGTCCCTTTGGCGGGGAAGGTGGGGGGGGAGGGAGGGGGGTCAATTCAATATTTTGGGTGCAAAGACAATTTAATATTTTGGTATTTCCCTCAAGTCAATATTTTGTCTTTCCATTTCACCTAACTCAATATTTCGCTCTACTACTCCACTTATGAATCATTGACGCATCATTAACATCACAGGAATTAACAATATTTAAATATATTTTCGCCATACTTCACTCTCCCCAAAACACACCCCCCCCCCCCAACCAACCATCAACCCCATCCTCCAGCCCATAATCCACCACTCAGCCCAACCTCTCCATTAACCACCCCTCTCCCCAACCCACCATTCATCTACCTCATCATTAACCATCACCCTCTTCCCTAACCAACCATCCTTCCCTAACCAACCACCCTCCCCTAACCCAACATCATCCACCCCTACCCACCCTCCCCTAACCCAACACCATCCACACCTACCCACCCTCCACCATCCACCCCCCCCCCCAACCTGATGCTCCAGCTTTCTTAACAGCATCTCAAACTCCTCCTCCATCTTGGCGGGCGGTGATGATGATGATGCCGTTGCTATCCTCTTCTGGGCGTTCTCGCTCAAGAACTGAACGTTCTCCACGCCGGCCTTCAACGCCTTCACCTGGTAATGATGATGATGGTGGTGATAGTGGTGATGATGATGGTGATGATGATGATGATAATGGTGGTGATGTTGATGATGGTGGTGATGATGATGATGATGATGGTGATGATGATGACGGTGGTGATGATGATGATGGTGGTGATGATGATGATGACGGTGGTGATGATGATGATGGTGGTGATGATGATGATGGTGGTGATGATGATGATGAAAATGATGGTGGTTATTTATAATGCACCGGGGCAAGCAACAAAGGCGCCACTCACACTCTCAATACATACGTCATGAACACTCCCCCTCCCCTCCCCCAAACCCTACTCACCTGTGTGCTGAGTGCTGCCAGAAGATTCCTTGTGACACTGAGCGCCTCTGCTATTGAAGCGCCAGCCACCAAGAAGCCGCCACCACCACTCAGTTGAGCCACCTGTAGTAGAAGTAGTAGTAGTAGTAGTAGTAGTAGTAGTAGTAGTAGTAGTAGTAGAAGTAGTAGTAGTAGTAGTAGTAGTAGTAGTAGTGGTAGTAGTAGGAAAAGTAGTAGTGGTAGTATTAGTGGTAGTAGTAGTGGTAGTGGTAGTAGTAGTAGTAGTAGTAGCAGTAGTAGTAGTAGTAGTAGTGGTAGTAGTAGTAGTGGTAGAAGTAGTAGTAGTAGTGGTAGTAGTAGTAGTGGTAGTAGTGGTAGTAGTAGTAGTAGTAGTAGTAGTAGTGGTAGAAGTAGTGGTAGTAGTAGTAGTGGTAGTAGTAGTGGTAGTAGTGGTAGTAGTAGTGGTAGTAGTGGTAGTAGTAGTAGTAGTAGTAGTAGTGGTAGTAGTAGTAGTGGTAGTAGTAGCAGTGGCAGTAGTAGTGGTAGTGGTAGTAGTAGTAGTAGTAGTAGTAGTAGTAGTAGTGGTAGTAGTAGTGGTAGTAGTAGTTGTAGTAGTGGTAGTAGTAGTAGTAGTAGTAGTAGTAGTAGTGGTAGTAGTAGTGGTAGTGGTAGTAGTAGTGGTAGTAGTAGTGGCAGTAGTAGTGGTAGTAGTAGTGGTAGTAGTAGTAGTAGTGGTAGACCTTGAATGGGACTGGAAATTGTTGTTGCATTAGCTGTTGCACATCTTCGGCCGCGCGCAAGTCCACACTGGCAACTTGGCCGACCATCACTGCCTGTCTGCTCAATGGAAGCAGGCGTGTCTCGCTCGATGAGACCTGGTTGGTGGTGGTGGTTGTCGTGTTGTTGTTGGGTGATGGGTGTTAGTGGTGTTTATGAGTAAGTGATCGTCGTGGGGTGGTTGATGGGTGACTGGTGGTGTTGTTGGGTGAGTGATGATAATGGAGGAGGTTGATGTTTTATGATGATGCATGATTGGAAAGTGGTGGTTGATGGTAATACTGATAAATGGTTATATTAGTGAAGGGTGGATGTTATTGTTGATGGTGATATTGGGATGATGATGATGATGGTGAAACATGGTGGTGGATTTTGATGTGTGGTGGTGGTTGGTTATCTTGAGTGAAGTTATTTGATGGAAATTCCGATGAAAGGTGATAAAATAGATTTGATGATAAATGGATGAACCAGATTTGATGATAAATGGATGAACCAGATTTGATGTTGGATGGATGGATGAGAGGATGGGTAGATAGATGGACCGAGTAAGAAGCGCGACCTCGAGAGCATCTGGAGTAGCCACTTGCATGAGACACGCTACATCGGGTCGAGCGTGGTAGGTGGCCACATGAAGACCATACATGCCTCCCTCCACGCTACCTCCCTCAAGGCGTTGGAGGGAAGAAGCAGACGTTTGCGAGGGGGGAAGGTCGGTCGAGGCCAAGAACCTATCCGAGCCGATCCTTGCAGAGATGATGCACGAAGATTGGTCGAGGATGCGGAGGCATGAGGCCACCTTGCAGGCGACCACCCTCTCTCCTATGTCACACTTGCCCTCCATGTCACATATCGCTGGCCCATCGTCACTTGCTGGTCAAGGTTTGAAAGAAGGTTTATAGTTTTAAAAACCCTTTAACTAAATGGTTTTTTCATTAATTTGTTATATAAAAGATATGGATTTTTGAAAGCACAAATTAATAAGAATTACAGACTTCTGGCGAAAATGGGTCCATGCTTGAGCCTTGCCTGCAATGGCGGAAGATCAGATAGCTGCTGAAGCACTTTCAGAGAGGCCTTGTCCTGAAAGGTTGGTTTTTAAAATAGACAAAAAAAAAATTTCAAGTTTTTTTCTCTCAATAATGTGAAAAAATAAATGTAGCTGAAATTCAAAGCAGACATGTCTGATGAGCACAAATACCTTTGGTGATGTGTTGATCTTGTCAACGACCACCTTCTCGAGATCTTCCCTGAACTGCCTGCTCTTGAGGATTTCATTGACCCTCTTGCGCTCACTCATCTGCCTGACATCCTGCTTTATCTCAACTGGCCTCAGGTACTCAGCGCTGCTTACGTCTGTTAATTTGGTATGGGAATTTCTATGTCTACATGATAAGTTGATGCAATGAAGCTTCACTTTTACCAAAAAACCTATATTTCAACTTAACAGATGTTTATTTTTAAATGTATAAATTGATTGAGAATAGAAACTGAACAGCGACCGATTGTATCGATGTACTTCTTTCCTGACTGATACCCATTCATTTCGAATGAAAATAATTTAGATCCTTTTCAATGAAATATTTTATAAAATATTCTAAAAGTAGGTGCTCAGAGCAAAAAGTCAAAAACGAAACAATGGCGACTGTCTGGAGGTTTTTAATGTCAGACTACCGTAATAGAAGACGGCTAACATCTTAAATATAATTTTAAAATCTTAAATTTCTATAAATATAAATACTTTTTAAAAGTGTTTGATTAAAATCCAACTTTTAGATTTCAAAAACTTTACGTGATTTTATTATTCTTCTTGAATTACTCTTAGTATTCTCGCATGAGTAATTAACGATCAATCAAATTTCATTACGATCTTGAAACAATTGAGAAGACAAGTTTTATGCAAGATTTATTTGAAACTAAAAGTGTCTTTAAAATTTGGAATAAGGAAAAATAAATCAATTATACTCTGAGTTATTCTTTCAAAATTCAGGTCGATCTTTAATTTTCACACGAGGGTTGCAATCATCCACAAAATGGTTGCAATCACTTACAGAAACCTCCAAATTGGTAGCTGACAACATCCTTGTGTGGCGTAGTTTCTCCATCTCCTGACATAGCCCCGTCCAAAATGTGGCATTCTTTAGTGGCTTTATTCCACTTGTAGAAAGTACACATCGTCTCCTTGAGACAATAATATCTACATTCTATGTCAGAATGAGCTTCAATATGCTTCAGTTTATCGAAGGTTCTGTCTTCTTTATCTTTCCTAGTCCAGCATGAGGCCTCTGGCAATATAATTAAATTTATTATATTTTCAATTATTTTTGACAAACTTATTTCTCATTATTTTATTCAATATAAAAAAGATTTCCTGCACATACTTTTGCAGAGAGGCTTCAATTCATGGAGCTCTCCTAGCATAGATCCATCTATGAGTAATTCTCCTGATGAAAAGGATTCAGTCTTTTGGATGTAGCAGGAGCCATTGAAATATGCCGTGTGGTAGCAATGTTCCGTCTCCAAGCATATAAACCTGCAATCTTTCTTATTGTCCGCCTCAACTTTATTCAAGTAAACCAGTGACTTGTTGGTCTTTGACCAACAAGCGTCTCCTGCAAAAACAGTAATTTAAAAAAAAAGTTTTTACTTTATTTTCATCACCCACCTCGACACTCATCTATCAGAAAATAGCTTTTTGTTCCTTTTTCATCAGTGAGTTTTTTCAGATCTAAAATTTTGCTATCAAAGCTCAGAGAACAATGGCCATCGAATGAAAAGAACGGACAGCTGCCCCACGACTGATCTTGACCAAAGCACATAGCCATACATCTCAATGCCGAAGCAATGTGGGTCGAATAGAGTTCCGGGTGATCCTTGTTTTTAGCCATCAACCAACAAGAGCCTTTTTCTTCAGCTGAAAAAATAGCATTGAGCTTGAAAACCATTCTTCAATGCTTGAATCAATATTAGCGAATGCTTTCTGTATTAGTAATAGGAAAGGACTTTCAAACCTGCGTCGCTACTCACGACCAGAGCAAGAAGAAGGAAGATGGAACCGCTGGAAAACATCAGAGTGGTGTAGTTCAACGTTTAGAAGAGGAAACCTTGGGTTGTTGAAGATAGCTTCGCCTAAATTTCAGGGACTTTTATAGACTTTAGAGCCATAGCAAGCCCTTTAAAATCAATTTAAATAATTTTTTCTTCTTTTCAAAGCTCTTCATCGATCCAACAATAAAAAACTTTTGAATGATTAAAAAGTTTTTAAATACTAACACCTACAAATGAATGCTAAAAAGATGGATTGAACGCCAGCTACACCTGACGTCACCGCGTTTATGCACTCCAACGTAGGCACGTTTAACAATTAACAAATAGTTGTTAGACACTTTTTTGTGGAAGTGTAAGTTGAAAATAAATTATAACTTTTACGATTCAATGGCGCCCATTCAAAGATTATGATAGTTTAATGACTAGATTTTGCGTGATTACTGATCATTTAAAATCTTAACAGCTCCTCATCCATAAAACTTTTAAATCAATATTCACGCGTATAACTGTGAGCTTCTATTTAAAAAAATATATTTTATATTTTCTTATCTTTGGTTTTTCTTTAATCAACTATTTAATTTGTAGGAATTTTGAGTATAATACGCGGAGCAGGGATGGCTTAGATGGTAGACGTCGGACTTGCAACTCAAAAGTTGCCTGTTCGAATCCCTGATAGGCAACTGTGAACTATCATATACCTAGTGTATATGATGCGGTGTTTGCGACGTATGCATTGAGAGATGTGTACGTCGTGTGGAGTGGCGTCTCTGGTGCATAAGAACCATGGTTCTCAGAACCATTGTAACATGGCCTGCGTCTGTCAGGCTGTGAATAATAGAGACCATGAAAAGAAATAAAAATATTTTAAACTTTCAACTTTTAATAATAACAATTCATTAGTCTAATTTAGAATGGTTTTTTGACTTGTCGTTTTTCAATCATCATATTATACAGATCATATGCGTAATTTTTGTGAAGAAAAATTCAACTCAATGCGTTTTAAAATTGTTAAAAGAATTGTTAAGAGACACCATGGAGGCAAGTTTATATGCATGCAAATTGTTTGTAATATACAAAAAATTCTTCCTATTAATATGTGTTCCATCACCATCTACCTCATATAGTTTTAAAAAATCTTCATAATCATCAACTCCATCATCAAAGATTTATATTTGAACTTAAATAGGGTTATTAATAATACACTGTTGGCCAGAAAAAAAATGCCACTGTATATTTGTTTTTAACTTTAGAAAATTTAAATCGATTTTTAACTTTCTTTCACGGTTTGACTCAGAAATCAATAGAAAACAAGATGTTATCAAACTTTATTTTGATTCCTTCAATATGCGGTATCTTCCCCTCATGGGTGGCGATCCTGGGGGGGGGGGGTCTGGACCCCCACTTTTTTCAATAACAACATTTTAAAACTCTTGTTTTGATGCAAACATAATCCTCAAACATGGCATAAAACAGAATGTTTAAATAGTAATACATTGTATGTTTAGTTATAGTTATAGCTGTCTAAAACAAAAATTTTCATTGCTTACTTAAATATTCGTATCAAAACAGAAGTTTAAAATGTTTTTTTAAGTGGGGGGAGGGAGGGTCCAGACCCCCAGGATCGTCCATTCTGGGTAGGAACCCCCCAAGATTTGCAGCAGATCGCCGCCCCTGCTTCACCTTGTAAAATCTTTGTAATAATGTACCCATTGATATGAATATTTAATTTAATAACAAAAATTGACCATTAACCCATTTTATCGATGTAAATTTTCATAACTGAAAAATTGTTTCGAAATGTGCTTAGAAAAAAGTCATGAAGTTTATCAAGCAGCCTGAAGCATAAGGAATTAACCGTTAATTATTAACGGGTTTTGTGACAGTATTAATCAATTTTAACTTTAATTAGTGATGAATCAAAATTAATTAAGCTCAATTTTTAATTTTGGCCGTTTGTCCGCCTGATGGGAGATGGCCACAACGAGCTGGGTGTGGGGCAACAGAAAGTGGGAAGCCAGCCACAAAAATAAACATGCCAGTCTTGGCAAGGACCTCTTCTACATCTATGGACACAACTTCAGCTTCAGTGCCAGGCTGATTCAGGGAGGTTTGTCTTGTGAGGCCCCGAATTGCTCTCCGAACGGCAGCACGAATCGCAAGGGAGATCTCAGTGGAAGCAGTGGCCGAGTGATAAGCCACGAGATGCAGTGAGTGTGATGATAGTGATATTGATGAAGTGGTGATTATGATGATAGTGATATTGATGAAGTGGTGATTATGATGATAGTGATATTGATGAAGTGGTGATTATGATGATAGTGATATTGATGAAGTGGTGATTATGATGATGTAGAAGGGTTAGTCGTGCTGTGATGATGATGAGGATTATGTAGTAGTGATGATGATGATTCTGTTCTGTGATGTAAGTGAGGTTGAAATCATTTCTTAACTCATTTGATTTTCGGTTTAATTTATATAATCATTATATAGGGGTTTTAAAGAAAATAAAATTTATTCTATTAAATTAGATTAGACGATTCAATTAGGACATTATTTGTGCCTGAATTACGATCGTGAAACAATTAAGGAAGACAAGTTTATTACAAGATTTATTTTGAAACTGAAGGTGTCTTTTAAGTTTGGAAAAAGAAAAAATAAACCAAATAATTATATTTCGAGATATTCTTCCAAAAGTCAATCTTTTATTTCACATGACAATTTTCAATCATCCACCCTTACAGAAACCTCCAAACTGGTAGCTGACAACATACTTGTGAGGTGTAGTTTCTCCATCTCCTTTCCTAACCCCGTCCAAAATGTGGCATTCTTCAGTTTCCATATTCCACTTGTAGAATGTACACACCGTCGACTTAAGACAATAATATCTACATTCTATGTCATTAGTAGCTTCTGTAAGTTTCAGATTATCGAAGGTTTTGTCTTCACCGTCGCGTCTAGTCCAGCATGAGGCCTCTGTAAAGATAATTGTATTTATTGTTCAATAAAAACCTCTTTTCAGTAGTTTATTTAATGTTAAAAGCGATTTTCCTGCACATACTTTTGCAGAGAGGCTTCAATTCATGGAGCTCTCCTAGCATAGATCCATCTATGAGTAATTCTCCTGATGAAAGGGATTCAGTCTTTTGGATGTAGCAGGAGCCACTGAAATATGCCATGTGGTAGCAATGTTCGGTCTCCAAGCATATAAACCTGCAATTTTTCTTATCGTCAGCCTCAACTTCATTCAAGTAAACCAGTGACTTGTTCGACTTTGACCAACAAGCGTCTCCTGCAACAAATAACATTTTATAAAACTCTGTTTTTAGTCAACTTTTCATCACCCACCTCGACACTCGTCTATCAGAATAAAAGATTTTGTTTTTTTTTCATCAGTGAGTTTTTTCAAGTCTGGTTTTCTACTTTCAGAGGACAAAGAACAATGACTATTGATGGAAAAGACCGGACAGATGTCCCACGACTGATCAAGAGTAAAACTTAGAGCCATACATCTCCATACTTTAGTGATGTTGGTTAAAAAGAGGTTAGGGTAGGCCTTGTCTCTAGCCATCAACCAACAAGAGCCTTTCTCTTTGCCTGAGAAATTATTTTAAATTAAAAAAACCATTCTTTAATGCTCAAATCATTTTCTAGCCCAAATAATATCATTGAGTTTAAAAACCATTCTTCAACGTTTAAACCATGCTTTAGTAGATACCATTAAATAGAAGCGAATGCTTTCTGGATTAGTAATAGGAAAAGACTTTCAAACCTGCGTCGCTACCCACGACCAGAGCAAGAAGAAGGAAGATGGAACCGCTGGAAAACATCAGAGTGGTGTTGTTCAACGTTTGGGAGAGGAAACCCTTGGGCTGTTGAATTTAGTTTCATACAAATTTCAGCGCATATATTGAATTAAAGGCTTTGAAATCAATCGGATTAATACATTTGATCGCACAATAAAAGCCCTCTTAGCGATTAAAGAGTTGTAAAATTCTAACGCCTACAAATGAATGCTAAACAAATGGATTGAACGCCAGCTCCACCTGACGTCACCGCGATTAGGCACTCCAACGTAGGCACGTTTATAACACACTTAACAAGAGGAGAATTAATTGTTAATTTGAATTTTATATCGATTCAACGGAGGCGCCTTCAACGTTATGATAGAATAATGACTTGATTTTGCGGGGTTATTAATCACCATAAAATCTTTACATTATTGACAAGTGTTATGAGCCTTGCATGAGGTACGTCATCATAGCTCCACTCACCATCTATAACATTTCAAAATCAATTTTCACGTGACCAAAATCATGAAGTAACGCACAAATAATTATGAATAACAGGAAGAGTTTTGAGGTTGTGAAAGGTTGAAGAAATGAAAGACACCTGCCAAACTTTAGGGGAATGAGAATGACTAAAAAGACATTTAAGGCCTCAAGGGCAGTTTTAATAAGCCTATAATAGGCTTCAGCAGTGGTTCTTACACTTTTTGAAGGAACGATTCACTTTGCAGGTTTTCATAGTCTTCGGGCCGCTTACAACAAACAGGAAAGCGGGAAAGCAATGTATTTTTAAAACTCTGAACTAATTTACTAATATTCATAATTAATTAGACGTATGAGTTTTTTTAACGAGAAAATTATTTTGAGGTTTGATTCAAACATTTTTGGTTTTTATTGGGTAAAATCATAATTCATGTCTATAATTGAAGAGATGAGTTCCAAAACCTGTTAAGTACAAATAACGTAAATGCCTACAGACATGAAAATACTCCTACAATTAAATCAGCGCCAGTAATCCACAATTTAACTTTTTTATTGCCAGAACATCTTTAATAATCTTAGTTTTGAAATCTCAGTCTTCATCAAGCGCCATATTCCTAGGTTTTAAATGTACTTAACAGGTTTTGGAACGAATTTTCATATATTTACCATGTTGTGCCTGTAATGCAATAGATATTCAAATAAAACGGATTTAAAAAAGCACATATATTGTTCATAAAGAATTTTTATACACATTTTTTACGTGGAACTGTTCTACTCATAGTCATTATAAATAGTTTCAAAAAGCTTTAGATTGAAATCTAATTCATAGTTTTTTTTAATTCATAATTTTTCTTGAATTAAGTTTTTTATTCTCGCATGAGTAATTAACGATCAATCCAGTTTCATTAAAGTCTTGAAAAAATTAAAAAAGACTAGTTTTTTTGCAAGTTTTATTTGAAACTAAATTTGTTTTAAAATTTGGAATAAGAAAAAAAATCAACTAATAATATTTGGAATTATTCTTCCAAAATTCAAGTAAATCTTCAATTTTTCCATGACGGTTGCTTACAGAATCCTCCAAATTGGTAGTTGACAACATCCTTGTGTGGCGTAGGTTTTCCATCTCCTGACATAGCCCCGTCCAAAATGTGGCATTCTTTAGTGGCTTTATTCCACTTGTAGAATGTACACACCGCTGACTTATGACATACATATCTACATTCGATGTCAGTTGAAACATCTATACTCTCCAGTTTATCGAAGATTCTGTCTTCGCTGTCACTTCTAGTCCAACACGAAGCATCTGAAAGGTAATTGTAAAGATTACGCTAGTCAACAGCCACTACTTGAACTATATTTATTTATTATTTAAATGCAAATATATTGAAAATAATTGACTAATTACTGAAGATTAAAATTCATCTTATCGGAAAAACTAGATCTGGTAGAAGAAAAATGATTTCCTATTTGGAATCAGCACCCCAAATATAGATAAGATCAGTTTAAAATTCAAAACACCAAAAAAACTTGTTTTTGATGGCCTGTTTTATCCAAAAAAACCCTTCTTTTGAGTAGTTTTGTAACTTCAAAAAAACTTTTGCACATACTTTTACAAAGAGGTTTCAATTCGAAAAGATCTTTCTCAGAAGATGCAGAAAATGCTCCTGATGAAAGGGAACGAGTGTTTTGGATGAAGCAGGAGCCATTGATGAAGGCCGTGTAGTAGCAATGTTCGGTCTCCAAGCATATAAACCTGCAGTGTTTCTCATCGTCTGCCTCAACTTCATTCAAGTAAACCAGTGACTTGTTCGACTTTGACCAGCAAGCGTCTCCTGCAACAAATAATAATTTTAAAAAATTGATTTTAAGTTGTTTTTTATCACCCACCTCGACACTCGTCTTTCAGAAAATAAGTTTTTGTTCCTTTTTCATCAATGAGTTTTTTCGGATTTGGCTTTTCATCTCTAAAGGCCATGTCACAACTTCCATCGAAGGAAAAGACCGGACAGGTTCCCGATAGCTGATCATAAGCAAAACATTGAACCATACATCTCAACTCCTCGGGGATACTGGTTATTGCAAGGCCGGGGTACCCCTTGTTTATAGCCATCGTCCAGCAAGAATCTTTCTCTTTGCCTGGAAATACCATTAATTAAACAACATTTTCGACGTTTGAATCATGATTTAGCTGGTCACATTGAATGCTTTCTGCAGTAGTAATATGAAATGGTATTCAAACCTGAGTCGCTACCCACGACCAGAGCAAGAAGAAGGAAGATGGAACCGCTGGAAAACATCAGAGTGGTGTAGTTCAACGTTTAGGAGAGGAAACCTGCTGAAGATAGTTTCGTACAAACTTCAGCGGTATTTATAGACTTTAGAGCCATGGCAAGGCCTTCAAAATCAATCGGATTAATGAAAATTTTTACTTTTTTATTTTCAAACTTCTTCACCGATAGAACAATAAAAGCTTTCTTAGCGATTTAAAAGTGGATATTGATTAACAATATGAAAATTAATATTAAATAATAGGATGTATTTGAGACAATAAATTCATCAGTGACATTTTCGATGCTGTCTACAAAATAAATATTATTATACTGCTAACACCACGTCAAGTTATGGACATTGTTGTCCCTGTGTCGAAAGCTGACGGTGTGAATGTTAATGATTTGACATTTTTCACAACTCCAAGACATTGACAGGCTTCTAGTCAATCCAAAACTTTAACCGTCTTGTATTGGATTTTTGATGGAGGGAAAAGGTTATTTAAGTCTTTGGATCGTATTTTGACACTAATCACGGCTATTCAGAGAGCTTTTGATGAACGACTGCTATATTTGCTGCAGACATTAGGTGCTGCATATGACTGCCACTGCCGTTTTTGACTGATTCGTTGTATCTTCTGAGCTTAAAATTCAAATTTCTCGATGATTTCAAGATAACTTGGCTGTCATTGGCCATGCTAACCTTGCTCCACTAATATTATTAGTGGAGCAAGTGGAGTCCACTTACAGAAAACCAAAGGCTTTTCCTTAAGGGACAGTGAAGAAGTGTGCCTCAGAACAATCATTATGATATAATTGCATTTTCGCCCGATCAAACGAGTCAGAGTAGTCAGTCAGTTGACTTCATGAAGCTCAGTCTCGTAGCTTTTGGCTGTACTTTCTATATTGATGAAACTCTCACTTTCAGTCCACCAGGAGCGTATCACCGCGCAAGATGGATACCAAAATGCATCTGCTGTTAGAAGATTCATTTTTCATGAAATATTTCAGAATGAACGTGAAAGAAATTCAAGCTATCAAAAGAATTTGTCTTTCTACCAACACACTGTATCTCAAGGCTCGGTTCACTGCTCACAACGTCTGTGATGCTCTTTACAATAATCTTTGATTGAAGAATTCCACTGTATTCAAAAATATGGCGATTGGTAAATTGAAAGATAATCTTTGGTATTAAGTGAGGATTTGTCAGAGTTATCAATATTTTCTGACAAGATGCTGAAGAAAAAAATCACTGAAGACAAATTCCATTCGAATTGTGTTCTTGATATTTAGAAAAAAACTATAATTTAATAAAGCAGCACTGTGTTTTTCTTTGGACTCAGCAAACTCTAAATATAACATTTATATTTTAGTTTTTTTATAGTTTCATATTAATTTGGTGTTCAGAAAATATTTAAAAAAAGTGTTTTAATGAATACTTTCGAATATTCATTGACATAGAATAAAAAAGTATTTTAAAGAAAATAAGATTTTGATAAAAAAACAAGTAATAAATAAAGTTTCAAAACAATGTATTTTGTAGTGTTTTTTTCAATTATTTCTTTAAAAGTATTCTCGCATAAGTGCTTAACGATCAATCCAGTTTCATTAAGATCTTGAAACGATTAAAGAACACAAGTTTCATGCAAGATTTATTTGAAAACTAAGTGTTTTTGAAATTTGGAATATAGGAAAATAAATCAAATAGTTATATTTTGAATTATTCCTCCCAACTTCAGATCAATCTGCTATTTTTACATGATGGTTGCAATCACTTACAGAAACCTCCAAATTGGTAGCTGATAACATCCTGGTTATACGTTGGTTTTCCATCTCCTGACATAGCCCCGGCCAAAATGTGGCAGGCGCCAGTTCTTGTATTCCACTTGTAGAATGTACACATCTTCAACGCATGACATTTCTCTCTACATCCCAAGTCAGAAATAGCATCTACTTGCTTCAGTTTATCGAAGGTTTTGTCTTCACCGTCGCGTCTAGTCCAGCATGAGGCCTCTGAAAAGATAATTGAATTTATTATTCAATAAAAAACTCTTTTTCAATAGCTTATTTAATGTTTGAAGAATTTTTCTTGCACATACCTTTGCATGAAGGTTTCAATTCCAGGACATGATCTACCAAAGAACCCTCTATAAGAGATTTCCCTTCTGAAAGCGATTGATTCTTTTGGATGAAGCAAGTTTGACTGAAATATGCCATGTGGTAGCAATGTTCTGTCTCCAAACATTTAAACCTGCAATTATTCTCACTGTAAGCATCAACTCTATCCAAGCCAGCTTTTTCTTGGGAGGTTTTTGACCAACAAGCGTCTCCTGCAAAATAAAAAACTTTAAAAAATAAATTCACTCCACTTTTTATCACCCACCTCGACACTCGTCTTTCAGAAAATAAGTTTTTGCTCCTTTTTTATCAGTGAGTTCTTTTTTCTCTGGCTTGTCACTTTGAGAAGCTAAAAAACACTTTCCGTCGATGGAGGAGACTGAACACATGTCTACCAACTGGTCATAGGCAAAACATTGAGCCATACACTTCATTTGCTCAGTGATGTTGGTCGAATAGAGACCGGGGTATGTCATGTTCTTAGCCATCAACCAGCAAGAATCTTTCATTGAAAAATATCATTAAGATTAAAAACCATTCTTCAACGTTTAAACCATGCTTTAGCAGATAACATTGAATAGAAGCGAATGCTTTCTGTTTTAGTAATAGGAAAGGACTTTCAAACCTGCGTAGCTACCCACGACCAGAGCAAGAAGAAGGAAGATGGAACCGCTGGAAAACATCAGAGTGGTGTAGTTCAACGTTTAGGAGAGGAAACCTGCTGAAGATAGTTTCGTACAAACTTCAGCGGTATCTATAGACTTGGCAAGGCCTTCAAAATCAATAAGATTAATGAAAGTTTTTACTTTTTATTTTCAAACTTTTGATCGATCGCACAATAAAAGCCTTGTTAGCGATTAAAGAGTTGTAAAATACTAACGCCTACAAATGAATATGAAACAAATGGATTGAACGCCAGCTCCACCTGACGTCACTGCGTTCATGCACTCCAACGTAGGCACGTGTGTCCCTCAATTGACAAGAGGAGTTCAGACACTGCTCTGTGGAAATGAAACGTTATTTTTATTTTTAAAAATAACGACGGCGCATTCAAAGATGTGATAACTTAACGACTTATTGATCTGAATAAAAATCTTAAAATTAATCTTAAGGTTTTATGAGAATTGCATCAGGCACACCGTCATAACTTCCCATCCATAAGCTTTTGAAATAAATATAATTTTATTAATCTTCATGAATTTAAAATAATTTTTAAAAATAAATTTTAATAAATAAATACAAAAAAAGCTTAATTACACAGATTTAAATCAGAAACTAGCAACACGAATGTAATTATATCCAATCAAAGATTTTTATCTAACATAAATCTATATTAAACTGTAGTAATAAGGTACATAACTGTTTTTTTTAATTAATTAGTTTATTTTTCTTAAAGACCTGAACTTTGATATACAACATCATTTAAATGGTCAGAAATCGTCTATCAGAATGATAGTAAAGTAAATCGAAGTCTTTAACACAACACGGAAATAAGTGGAGGTAAAATATTTGTAAACTAATAAAACGAAAAAACAATCTCCAATAAATAATAAGATCAGTTACGAATGAGAGATCAGAGTAAATGGTGAGATTAAATGAGAGCCAGCAGCTCAGCTAGAGACCTGCCGATCTTCCTGCCTGGACAGAAGCGCGCTAGAGCTTGCTGCACGGTGGTGTTGATGAAGAGGATTATAGTAATATTGAAAAAATTATTTATTTATTATTCTAACTTATTTTATTATTTATATTAATAATATTAAAATGATTTAATGAATTAATAAACTATTATTTATAAGAATGAAATTTTTTAATTATTTAAATTAATTTTATTATTAATATAAATATTTTATTTTATATATAAAGTTATCTACAACGAAATGACTACAAAGAAATTCGGAAGCCCATGCACCTTGAATCGCTGCATGAAAATGACCTTCTCCTCAAGGTCAAACATTCCAGGCACCCAGTACTCCCCCTTGCCTCCGACGCCCTTCAACCCCTCCCCACCCCCCTGACCTCCCTCTCCACCCCCTTTCATTCCTTCACCACCGCCCTTCACTCCCTCTCCGTCCTTCGTCTCTTCTTCCTTTCTGCCATGCTCTTTCCAATAAAGAATCATCTTTTTCTGGGTTCATAATGATGAAGAAGATGATGATGATAACGATGATGATGATAACGATGATGATGATGAAGATGATGATAATTCCGATGCTTACACTGACCTTATTTCCATTATTGGATCCCAAAAATCTAAATCTTTATCAAACAGCAACTGCTACAGTAACAATAACAGAAAATAATTTAAAAACTATAACAAACAAAACTGAATATTTGAAAAAAAAACTAAAATAACAACAACAGAAACCAATACAACATCTATAATAACAACAAAACATTTAAAACTACAACAACAAAAAACATTATAAAACAACAAGAACAACAATACATTATAAAGCAACAACAAAAACAACAAGAACCATTCGCTTGATGGTTCTGGGCTTGATGACGTCATCTTCTTCCACGCTGTACTCCACCTGCACTGGACTCCCGTAGTCCAGAGGCCGTTGCTGTACGAGTGTGTGTGTTTGTATGTGTGTTTGTGTGTGTGTTTGTATTTGTGTGTTTGTATGTGTTTTAGAATTGTTTGTTTATACCGGTTTGTATAAGTATGTTCATGAGTTTTTGCATGCGTGTATGTTAATCCTCATTCTGATAATTAATTTCTTCCTCCTCCTACTCCTCCTTCTCTTCCTTCACTATCATCATCACCATCCTCGTCTTCCTTCTCATCATCATTACCGTCATCATCCTCTTCATCACCATTATCAAAATCATCATCATCTCCACAACCATCATCATCATCATCACCACCTCAGGAGGCGGATGTACGTAGATCAACTTGCTGTCGGATGATCCCTCTACGGAGTGCGCTCCCACGTAAAAAGGTGCTGATGATGATGATGATGATGCTACTCATGATGATGATGATGGTACTCATGATGATGATGATGTTGTTGATAACAATAATAATAATGATAATGACGACAATAATGAAAAACAACACAAAAAACAATTTAATTACTATAAAAAAGGCCCCACATATAATGAAAGAGAGGCACGGCTGGAAGGTGGACGACTCCGTGCCCTTCAGCTGGAACTGGTGCTCCATCTGGCCCTCGACGTCCCTGAGCGAGGGCAGGGCCTGGCAGCGGTTGTGAGAGTGGTACCAGCCCGCCAGAGCCACCTCTTCGCGCTCCATTTCACTCATTATCTTGGTTCGGGGGAAGGGGGGGAAGGGGGCGTGACACATACACACACACACATAAACACATGCAAAGAAACGCATACCTACATAAATAAATGCATACATATATGTATGAGACATATACACACACAACACATACAAACACATATATACACACACAACACAAAGACACACACACAAACATAAACACAGACAAAGACACACACACAAACATAAACACAGACAAAGACACACACACACAAACATAAACACAGACAAAGACACACACACAAACATAAACACAGACAATGACACACACCTCATACTCGACCGAATCGGTTTGTTGTTCGTTGGCAGAGCTGAGGCAATGGCAAGGGTAGGCATCTGTGATGCTGAGGTCTGCGTGGTGGTGGTGGTGGTGAGGTCTGCGTGGTGGTGGTGGTGGTGAGGTCTGCATGGTGGTAGTGGTGGTGGTGAGGTCTGCGTGGTGGTAGTGGTGATGATGCTGAAGTCTGCGTGGTGGTAGTGGTGGTGGTGGTGGTGGTGAGGTCTGTGAGGGGATGGTAGGGGTGGTCTGCGTGGTGGTGGTGGTAGTGGTGGTGGTGCTGAGGTCTGCGTGGTGGTAGTAGTAGTGATGGTGGTGCTGAAGTCTGCGTGGTGGTGGTGGTAGTGGTGGTGGTGGTAGTGGTGGTGGTGGTGGTGCTGAAGTCTGCGTGGGGGTGGGAGGATGCAATGCATGGAGGAAGTGGTGAAGGAATGTAGATCGATTTATCTATCATTTATTCATCCATCCGTTAAACCATTCATCCATAAATCTGTCCATTCATCCATCCCTCCATCAATCCATTCATCTATCAATCCATCCATTTTATATCCATCCATCTATCTATCTATCTACCTATCTATCTATCTATCTATCTATCTATCTATCTATCTATCTATCTATCTATCTATCTATCTATCTATCTATCTATCTATCTATCTATCTATCTATCTATCTATCTATCTATCTATCTATCTATCTATCTATCTATCTATCTATCTATCTATCTATCTATCTATCTATCTATCTATCTATCTATCTATCTATCTATCTATCTATCTATCTATCTATCTATCTATCTATCTATCTATCTATCTATCTATCTATCTATCTATCTATCTATCTATCTATCTATCTATCTATCTATCTATCTATCTATCTATCTATCTATCTATCTATCTATCTATCTATCTATCTATCTATCTATCTATCTATCTATCTATCTATCTATCTATCTATCTATCTATCTATCTATCTATCTATCTATCTATCTATCAATACATCCCTATTTTATCCACCCATTCATTAATCCATCAATCCATCCATCCATCATCCATTCATCCATCCATCCATCCATCCATTCCCACCCACGTTGTTTAGTGGAGTCCCACGATCCAGCCATGTACCCCATGGCCTCACACGTGATCAAATGACTGTGCAGGTGCTGTCAATAATAATAATAATAATGATAATAATAAAAATAATAATCCTAATAACGATGATAATAATAATATTACTTTTATATAATATCAATATAGTAATAACACCAATAATGAAATAAAAATACCAATAAAAATATAATAAATAAAATAATATTACCAATAAAAATATGATAATAAATAAATTAATAATAATATTAATACTAATAATCATTACCATGAGCAGTAGGCAGCTGGACGAGATGGAGGTGCTGAATGGTTGGATGCGAGAGGTGGAGAAGGTGGAACATTCAACCAGCACGTTGGCTTGACTGTCGTTCGTGTGGTGGTTGTTGTGTAGTTGGTGTGGTGGTTGTTGTGTGGTTGGTGTGGTTGTTGTGTGGTTGGTGTGGTTGTTGTGTGGTTGTTGTGTAGTTGGTGTGGTTGTTGTGTAGTTGGTGTGGTTGTTGTGTAGTTGGTGTTGTTATGTGGTGTAGTGGTTGTTGTGTTGTTGGTGTTTTTTGGTGTGGTTGTTGTGTTGTTGGTGTTTTATGGTGTGGTGTGGTTAAAGTGGTGTGGTGTGGTTAATTTGTTGTTCATTGAGACTGGTGTTGTGTGGTTTGGTGTAGTGTTGCTGGTTTTGTGGTGTTTATGTGGTTGGTGTGTGGTGTAATTGGTTGGTTTAGTAAGTGTAGTGTGTTGTATCCAAATCACCAACTCACCACCACCCTTCCTTGCAACCATCATCCCCGTCATCATCACCTCTACCACCACCACTCAACCCTCTAACACCTCCACTCAACCCTCCACCACCACCACTCAACCCTCTACCACCTCCACTCAACCCACCTCCACCACCACCACCTACCCTTTACCACCTCCACCACCTCCACTCAACCCACCTCCACCACCACCACCTACCCTTTACCACCTCCACTCAACCCACCTCCACCACCACCACCACCTACCCTCTACCACCTCCACTCAACCCACCTCCACCACCAGCACCTACCCTTGCAACAATCATTACCGTCATCATCATCATCACCACCATCACTCAACCACCTTACCACAAACAACCCAAACCACCACCACCCCCAACCCACAACCCACCCTCAACCCCCCAACCCACAACCCACTCCAACCACCCTCATTAACTCACCCTTGCAAGCACCTCCTCCCCAGCCTCGCCACTGAAACCTCCTCCATCATACACGACTGCAGAGCACACTCCTGCAACCAGCGCATCCCTGCATCATCATCATCATCATCGTCGTCATCATCATCATCATCGTCGTCGTCCTCATCATCATCATCGTCGTCGTCATCATCATCATCCTTATCATCATCATTATCAAAGTCATTATTTTTGTATCTTCATTCTCATAATCACCATCAGCATCATCCTCATCTCTCCGCTATCATCATCATCATCAACATCATCATCATCAACATCATCAACATTGGTCATCATCATCATCATCATCATCATCATCATCATCATCATCATCCTCATCCTCATCATCATCATTACCAGGCGTGCATGGCTCCTCCTTAGAATTTTCCTCATCATTACCCATCTCTCTGTAAAATCATAATATTCATAATTATCATCATCATCATCGTTACTATCATCATCATCATTAACATTGGTCAAATTTATCACCACGGTCAACACCATAATCATGACCACAACCACCACCACCATCATCGTCATCATCACCACCACTTCCATCATCATTTCAATAGCACAGCCTCACTCACGCCTCCGAGCACTTGTCACCCCCTGAGACGTTCTCAGAGTCCATAGTGACGTCCTGGCGAGTGGAATATAATATTTGCAATTATTTGTCTTGCAGTAACACTAATGTGCCATGGGATAGCAAAGATGATGATGACGATGATGATGATGATGATACCTTGAGGGGCTGCTTGAAGGGGTGGTGTCTCTTGAACCATGCTGCCTTGTAGGTCTCCAACGATCTATCTTTGTACTTTACCTGTCGGTGGTAGATAGTAGTAGTAGTCGTAGTAGTAGTAGTAGTAGTAGTAGTAGTAGTAGTAGTAGTAGTAGTAGTAGTAGTAGTAGTAGTAGTAGTAGTAGAAGTGGTAGTAGTTGTGATGTTAGTGTTTGTAACTGTTGAGTTAGTAGCAATAGTAGTGGTTTGTTAAGAGGTAGTTACAAAAGAAGGGGTAGTAGTAACAACACTTACATACACACATATACAACAACAAACTCATGAAAACACCCAAACATAATGAAACACACAAAAGTACATACAAAAACACATAAACAAACGCATATACTATAACAACACACACATAAACAAACACATACACATATTTATAAACAAACACACACACACATAAACACACACACACATAAACACACACACACATAAACAAACACATACACATAGTTATAAACAAACACACACATACACATTCAGGAGCACAGGAAAGAGGCTTGGCGGAGAGTTCTTTACGACAGGCGACCACCCAGGCACTCAGAGATGGAAACGTCTTGAGGGAGCGTCGGCAAAACACCTTACCCCCCTCCAATAGGTCAGCCCGCAGTCCCTCACCCTGGTTGGTTGGTCAGTGGGGGAGGGGTAGAATGGGGTTAAGAGGAGGGGTTGGTTTGGAGGAGGTGTTATTTTGTCTTTTTAGTGAGGATGGATTGTGGGATGAAATTGATTATAGTAATGTTGATGATGTTGGCGATGAAGTTGATTCTTATGATCATAAATAGAAAGCTTTTAAAAAATATTTTTCATGAGTTTAAAATTGAATAAACTCAATCTTTGCAACCTTGCTTTCAAAAGACAGAACATCTTTTCCAGGCTTCAGCAGGCCATCTTTCATCAACATACACAAGGTCAAACCTCTCATGGTTGAAGTGGGAGTGTTGGTTGTTGTGGATGTGGAGGTGATAGTGGAAGGAATTGTTGTAGCGGTTGTGGTGGCAATAGTGGAAAACGGTGTTGAAGTTGTAGGAGATGGAATGATGGTAGAAGTAGAAGGAATAGAAGTTTGGTTAGGAAAGGTGGTTGAGGTGCTAGTGTTTGGACGCAATGTATGGCTCGCTTGAATGTCTTGTATCAAAGGATTTGTGCTTGCATCCTTTGGGGTCTCTGAAACATCCATTTGCTCAGGCATTACTGAAGATTCGTGTTGCATTGATTCGCAAGTCCTTTCAATGGCGATGTCATCTGCATTAGAAGATGCACACTCCTGGACAGTACTCTTCAGTTCATTTGTTGTCGGCTTTATGCCTTCAAAAATGTTAAGATTGTGCTGGGTCGTGGTTTGAGAGTCTGTCTGGACTAGATCTTTCAACTTGCAAAGAGCCTGATCTGTCATTTCATACCAATTCTCGTCGTTTGACATCTTTCGGGTTTATTTGTTAAGCTTGCAAGCTTGCTTTTAAAAGTGAATATTGCTTCAAAGAATTTAATTATGCGTTGCAGAGGTTTTTTGAAAAAAATATTTTAAGAATTAATCATATTTAAATTATTTCAACAAAATATTAACCCTTTTTATAAAGATTTTGAAATAACACAATTCAAGTAAATCATGGATAGACTCTTTCATAAGCGCCTAAAATTGACTTGGTTTGGCCCAATCATCAGACACGATTCACTAAGACGGTACTAAGGATACGCTACAAGGAAGTCAAGGCCGTCAGAAAAAGAGCTGGATGGACGTCTCTTCCCTTGAGCAGTCTTCTCAACGCTGCTAACAACAGAACAGAATAGCGGACTATAGCGGCGTCTTCTTTGATTCTTCAATCACGATCAGGATGAAGATGATGATGATGATGATGAACTTCGTAACCCCTTAAGAAAATCGTAACACCTTGACATCTGCTAACTCCAAACCTGAACAGACACTTTCTGAGAAAGGTTTTAACAAGTGGTTCGTGTTCCATCCTCCACCAGCCTTCCCTCTAGTGTTTTCCTTCCTCATTTGAATAGTTTAGTATACTCAATTTATTAAATATCCCATATTTCTTAATTAAATATCAATATTAAATATTGTATCAAGTTGATAAAAGATATAATTGGTACTTTTTAATCACCGAAAATGGACGGATTTGTTTGGGAAATAAGTGAGATATCATTAGTGTAGTAGGTTGTGGTATAACTTGAATGAAATACGTTGATAAATATATAAATCGAAGGTGAATATATCTAAAACCTAAAATTAAAAAAACTAAAAAGTTATTATTTTTATTATTATCATTATTTTTTTATATTACTATTAATATGATTAAAAAATAGGAAATACCAGAATAAAATTATCATGTAATAAAATTATAAGCGACATTTTATACATTTAAAAAATTATGTTTTATAATATTAATATTATTATTTTTTATATAAATGTTGAAAATAAGTGAGTATTGTACAATCAGCATTAAAAGTTAAAAAGAAAGCAATATTTGAAATTTGCAAAAGTTGATTTTAGACAAGCGCCAATGATTTCACAGTTGAAAATAAATACAATTTGTAAAACGGTTTTTGAATAAAAAAAATAAAAATATATATCTTGATAACAGTTATATCAATTTAAATAATGATAATAATTAATATGATTACTACTATTCTTATGATTCTAGATACATTCAAAGACGAGTGATTTTTATAAAAAAACAAGAAGCAGTGAACCGTAAGACAAAATTGGACGGAAAGAAGCAGAAAAACAAATGTTTAAAACCCCAAAAACACTGAATAGATTAAATATCCAACATGCACTTCCGGTAAATAATTGGTAGTGAATAGAAAAATTAATAGTATTTAAATGATCCATTAATTATTTAATAAATTAATAAATCAATTAATTTGTTAATTAATTAATCAATCAATAGTAGTTAATAGATGTACGATGATTGAAATAGACGAGTAGGCGAGCAGTGAATGAGTGGTTGTGGCAAAATCACGGAAAAGTGAATTATTGGCGCCAAAGTGAAGTTCAATTGTTGACGGTGAACCAGGAAGCGCCATTCCATCGGACCAGACAGCTCATCATCCTTGCATCCCACGTCACCCCAATCAACCTGCTACCACCAATTAAGTTTCCACCAGCATCTCTGCATTTACCCTCACCACTATCACTACCTACATCTCCAAACCCCTTCCCCCTCCCTCGCATTCCACCATCTTCAGCCCTAATATTCCCTCCTCACCCCCCTCCCCTCCCCAATTTTAACTTCACCACCCTCAGCCCCCCCACTCCACCCCCACCACCCCATCATTATCCACACTCACAACTTTTACCCTTGGCGAGCACAGTGGAGAGGAAGGGTTGGCTGCTGGTTGCTGCTGATGGTGCTGTGACTTTCCTCCCACACTTGATGCCAGAGCCTACTGCCTCAGCATCTATCTCGCCTGCCATGATGATGATGATGATGATGATGATGGTGGCGTGGTGATGATGATGATGGGGTGATGATGGTGGCGTGGTGATGATGATGATGGGGGTGATGATGGTGGCGTGGTGATGATGATGATGATGATGATGGTGGCGTGGTGATGATGATGATGGTGAGCAGGATGAGTATGATTGTTGTTGATGATGATGATGGTAGTTGATTATGATGGTTGGTGGTGGTGATGATAATGATGATGACGTTGTTGATGATGATATAAAAAAACATTGATTAAAACTATTTAAAATATAAAACTCAAATATGTAACTAAAATGATATAGCGCACAATCACCTGTTTGTATCTTACTTATAACCGACTGCGCGCACTTGACGAACGTGTCTTCCACATTCTCCCCCGTCATGGCGCTAGTCTCGAAGAATAAAAGTTCTGTGTGTGGTGGAGAGGAGAGTGGATGTGCGGAGAAAATGGATGGATGGGTGAATTAATGGATGGATGGATTGATGAATGAATGAATAATGGAGAGAAAAAATGAATGACGAATGAGTGAATAAATTAAACTAATTAATTAATTTAAAAATTCACTAGTGAATTCCAAAGCACCCACCCACCATTATCTTGAGCGAATTGCGAAGCCTCAGTGAAAGTAACCTCTCTCTCTGCCTCCAGATCTCTCTTATTGCCCACCAGGAGGATAACGACGTGGGGAGGAGAGAGGGAACGAGCATCAGACAACCATTGAGAGATGCTGTTAAAACTTTCTCTGCTGATGGATGGATGGATGGACAGATGGATGCATGGGTGGGTTTATGAATGAATTCATGCATGGATAGATTGATGGATTGTTAGATAGATTGATGGATGGATGAATTGATGAACGCATGAATGAATGAATATCACTCTCTACTACCTGGAAATGTCATAAACCAGCAGAGCTGCAGCTACACCCCTGTAGTAACTTCGTGTCAGAGCCCTTGCCAAAGATTGGAAAATATATCCTTCTTTAATATAATAAGTGCTTTTTATATTTAAATATTTTGAATTGTTTTATATTTTATTTTAATTTAAATTATTATATATTTTTTATAAATTAAATTATTTTATAATTTTTTTAAATGCACTTTTCAGACCTGAATCTTTCTTGTCCTGCAGTGTCCCATGTCTGAATTTTGATTTCTTTGCCTCCTATTTGAATAACCTTTTGACCAAACTCTACACCAATTGTTTGGGTCGAATCTTCTTTAACTTTAATAGTTTTATAAATATTAAATAAAATGTTAAAATATTGTATTATCAGTATAAAAAAAACTAATTTTTTATCTTCCCGATTTTTGAAAATGCAGGAGTTTTGAATATTAAAGTACATTTGTTCTCAATGAACTTGTGTAGGATGCAAGACTTCCCTGTTCCAGCACTTCCAATTACAATGAATTTGAGCAAATAATCTGAAATTTAATTAAAAATTTACATCTTAAAATGAACTTCAAGTTTATAAAAAAATAAATATATAAATAATAATACAGGTACCGTAGGGTTCTGACATTCTTGAAAAATAGATTACTACAAAAAGTTCACTTTTTCATCCTTGACTTCAAGCTAAAAATTAAAAAACATTTCCACAATGGAAAAATAAACTCTAAAATAAATAAATAAAATAAATTTATTGTCATAAAAATATTAAAAATCATAATTACGATTTTCCACCACGCTGGCAGTCTTGACATCATATTGCACAATCTCACCTGCCGAGAAAACACGCTGGAATGGACACGTGTATTGATTGAATGCGTCTGCTAGTCTTTATAAGGAAGTGCCATGCGCTCAAATTTATACTGTTTGCTTATCATTGTTAATAAATTTAATATATTGCTGATAAAACATTGTTTACAACATAAACTTTTGATATATTACCTAATTGATTACAAAAAATTGAAACCTTTGTTTATTAACATTATAATACAAAAACTAAAAAAACCCCCGGTTGGTTTTTAAAAATATAGTTGCAAATAGTTAAAACTAATTCCATCGGATCCAGTATGGGTTTGTTCATCTCACGTCTACATCAACTCTTCTCAAACCTCCCTCCGTGCAGGGTGCTACTAATCGGCCTAGACGCTGCTGGTTAGAAGACGTCTGCTAACTTTTATTTATCGAATGACTACTCAGATAACTTAAATATAAAGTTTTATAAATTTGTTATATTGCTTTGTTCAATTAAACTGTTATTCTATCGATATTACATAGGTAACTCAAACCTGGAGTTTTATAGAATAACTACTTTTAATCAAATAAAATGAAATTGTATCGACCTTACACAGGGAAAACAACGATATTATACAAGTTGAAACTGAACGAGACAGTCAGCACGATTCCAACCATTGGTGTGAATTCATTCAATATTTGTCACTAACCGCACTAAATAAATGCACCTTTTTCGTTCAATATCATGAATCAAAAATGGCCATTCTAAATGTTTTCGAAAATGTGCTTCAACCAACCAATCATTCAATCAATCAACTAACCATCCAAACAACCATCCAAACCAGGTTTCAACGTTGAAAACGTGAAGGTTGGAAAGGGAGTAGAACTGACAGTATGGGACGTAGGTGGTCAAGAGAAGATCCGACGTCTCTGGAAGCATTATTTCCAGAACGTTGAAGGGATCTTATACGTGGTAGATGGCACCGACAGAGAGAGGGTGGAGGAGGCGAGGGAAGAATTGGAAGGAGTGATGCAGAGTTTGGCGGAGGTGCATGGCAACAGAGGAGTGCCCGTGCAGGTGATTGCCAACAAGCAGGACTTGCCCAGTGAGTGGTGTGGATGTTAAAGCTATGCACAACAAAATAATTGTTAAAACTTCTTCGATCCTTTTTATCCATCAATCCATGTGGTGGTGTTTGATGAATGCACTTATCAACCCTCTTTTTCCATCACCCTTTAAAATATCAACCAGTTTAAGAACCACTTATGTAAAAATTTATCAACCATTCCATCTTTACTATTACTCGCCTAAGCATCCATCTTTCCAACCACCCATTCGACCATGCTATCACCTATTAACCAATCCATCCATCTTTCCAACCACCCATTCAACCATGCTATCACCCATTAACCAATCCATTCATCTTTCCAACCACCCATCGAACTATCAACTTTAAAAAAAATCCATCCATCCACCAAACCACCCATCGAACTACAACATTCAGAATAATCCACCAACCCACCCATCTTCCACTCCCTTCAACCCTCTACCTTATCTATCACGACTACCCTCTCTCTTTCCCCTCTCACCTCCCTCCCTCCACCAAAATAACTCTTCCACCCTTCCTCCACCAAATTAACCCACCCACCCTTCCCTCACTAAATTAACCCACCCACCCTTCCCCCACCAAAATAACCCATGCACCCACCCATCTTCCCCCCCCCCCCCTCCCCCAATCCAGACTGCATGGGGGCGGGGGAGCTGGCTGAGAAGATGCATCTGCACAAGGTGCTGCAGGCGAGTGCATGGCATGTGCAGGCCTCTTGTGCCCTCAATGGCGAGGGTCTTTATGAGGCAATTGAGT
Organism: Piscicola geometra; assembly: GCA_943735955.1. Classification (NCBI taxonomy): domain Eukaryota; kingdom Metazoa; phylum Annelida; class Clitellata; order Hirudinida; family Piscicolidae; genus Piscicola; species Piscicola geometra. The sequence goes on from OX030964.1 coordinate 6,087,984, forward strand.
CCTTGGTCGCGATGATGAAGAAGAAGTAGTGATGGTGGAGGTGATGATGATGATGAAGTGATGATGGTGAAGAAGAAGTGATGGTGGAGGTGATGATGATGATGAAGTGATGATGGTGAAGAAGAAGTAGTGATGGTGGAGGTGATAATGAAGATGAAGTGATGATGGTGAAGAAGAAGTAATGATGAAGATGAAGTAGTGATGGTAAAAAAGAGAAGGGATGGAGAGATTATTAAAAAAAGAAATGACGATGATGAAGAGCAAAAATTGATGGAAAGATAGTTTGAAAATGATGTTAATTTATTCAAACGATTTGAAACTTTCACAACTTTATATTCTTTTATACGCTTTTAAGACGATTTTTCACATCCTTTAAAACTTAGCCATCATCATCATTTTTCATTTAACCTCAATGAAACATTGAATTACTCCATTCAACCTCACTTTGTTATAAACAATAACTCTTAGTAGATGTATTGGAAAAGATGAGTGACAATTTATGCATAGAAAACATCTAATGATTAAATATTTTGAGCATGATTGCAAAACTCATTGAAAAAAGCACAAAAATGTTTTTTAATTCTTTTTAACTCATTAAAAAACTCAAATTTAAAAAATAAATATTTTAAAGTACAATTATATTTAAAATAAATATTCCAAAAATATTTTTTCAATCTGTTGCTGGGGTTAATCCTTCTCAGAAACTCGCACCAATGCTGCAGTGGCTATGCAAGTCTACAGTGGCTATGCAAGTCTACAATGGCTACACAAGTCTACAGTGGCTATACAAGTCTAGAGTGGCTTGAGGTTTTCTGATCTTTAAACATTTTACTTTTGCCTGCCATTTCTCCGTTAGTGACTTACATCACCACCACCACCACCGCCACTACAATCATCATCCCCACTAACACAACCATTATCACCACTACTAACAACGCCACCACCACCATCATCATCATCATCATTATTACCAGCGCTGTTACAAAAAGTGTTAATGAAAGTCATCAATTGGTCTTGGTTATCATTATCAGCAACATTTTGATCAATATCATCATCAGCGCCATTCTGATCAATATCATTACCCGCACCATTGGCATCATCTTTAGTATTATCACCACTACTATCAACACCATAGCCACTACCACTACTATCACAAATACCATATTTAGTATTTCTATTATTTATACTTTTATGTACGCTATGATTTCCGCCGAAAGATAATTCCAGTGAATAATTATTTGATATCTTATTAACATCACAATTATTAATATTATTTTCATTATTTTTATTATTATTATTTGTACTACCAGTATTATTATTAATATTATTATTATCGATGATTAGGGTAGATTGATCCTTGTGCATGAATTTGACGTGTCTCTTGAAGGACTGTGATGATGATGATACTGATAATAATGATGATGCTGATAATGATGATGCTGATAATGATGATGATTCTGATGATAACAATATGAATATTGATGATCGTTAAAAGATATACTTTCACAGCAGCCACTACCATCAAAGCAAAACCATCATTATCATCACAACCACTATCACCCGCACAACCACCATCACCAAAATGATCATCACAACCACCATCATCAACAACATAACTATCATCATCACCACCCTCACCACCTGTGAGTGCTTGAAAGTTTTGGCGCAGTGCACACACACGTGCACACCGCCACACGAGTGCACCTGCAACTCTGCAGACGACTTGAAGCCCTTGCCACACTGTGTACACCACTCGTGCAAGCCCGCCTGTGGTGATGATGATGATGGTGGTGGTGATGATGATGATGGTGGTGATGATGATGACGATGGTGGTGATGATGATGATGATGATGGTGGTGTTCGAATGATAGGCCAAATTATGAGGATGATGGTGATAATGGTAGTATAATAAAAATATTTATTGAGGGTATAATAGTGGTAATGGTGGAAAATTGAATATATGGCATACATTAAGAAATTAATTCTACTGAGAAAGAACATGAGAAGCACACAAACCTCATGTTTCCGCGCGTGCCTCTTCAGCTGTTCCGAGAACCTGAAGGAGAGTGCACAAGAGGTGCACGAGTAGGCGAGGATGGATGAGTGCGTGCGTAGGTGCTTGTGAAGGTTGCTGGCGTGGTGGAAGGATCGTGAGCAGTGCTTGCAGTGGAAGAGGGGAGGGGAAGAGAGGTTCTTGCTTTCAGGGTGGTAGCGGAGGAGGTGACTGAACAAGGAGTTTCTGCCCGAGAGTTGCTTGTCGCAGTACTGGCATTTGACTCCTTGGCCTGGCCCGTGCATCTGGAAGTTGGAGAATTTGTGGAATATGGGCTATTTTAATACTAAATCATATTGATTCTATCAAATAATACAATTATGTAATTTTTATATATATTGAAAATTAAATTATGAAATATATTTTAATGATGATAATACTCATTATATAATATTAAAAGTTTCAAAAATAACATAAACTATCTGGCTATAATAGTGCAAGCATTGAGCACCTGGCAGACGTGTTCATGCAGTGCAGTCTTAAGGTGAAACTTCTTGGCACAGTGCGGACACTGCTGCTTCTTCTCACCGTGCAGACTAAGGTGTTTGTGGAGGTTGCTCAAGTTCGCAAAGGTCTTGCCACACTTCTGGCATATGCAAGCCTTTTTTCTTTTCATGTTTGATGCGAGGTCTAACCCTTCCTCTTTTGATGTACAGTTGTGCAGAAGAATCAAATGCTTTTTGGAGAATGAAACACCGCACTTATCACAGACGAATTTGTTTTCCGGCATGTGTGAAAGTTTGTGTTTTGTTAGATTTTTTTCGTTTGACAGAATCTTTCCACATTCCTCACACTGAAACTCCACAGGAAGACTCTTGATCATTATTAGATTTTTCAAAAATCTAACTTTTAGAAGTTGAAATGAATAAAATCAAATAAGATAAAATCATAAAAAATAAATTATTAATGTTATATTTATAATTCAGTTTTTCTTATTAAATGAAAGAGAGAAATTTTGTAAAAATAGATACCAGTAACAAAAGAGATGGCTAAGGTTTTTAAAAACATTTTATTTAATCATTTCGAAACTAAATTGTAAAAAAATATAATTTAAACTTTTTTTAAATTGTAAGAAAAATATGTATATGTTTAAGTTAAGGAAAAAATCATCTCTTTGAAAGAATTTTTTTATAAAATAGACCTGCACCAACATCTTTATTTTTCATCAGTATTGCCCTTAATTTTGTACAATTTGCTTCAGTTCTTTCTAGTTTTCTGCTGCTCACCAAATCGTTGCTTATGCAATCCTATGATCTTGAAGAAAAAGCGTTCAATATAAATGTTCTCGCTTGATGGATACTTAAAAAGATTAATTAATAATTTAAAAATAGAAAATCTAAATCTAAAATCTTGAAAAGCTAGTGTGAAATGTCAAAAAACAACTCAAAAACTTTCCTATTCGTTTGTATGACGCCTTATCATCCAAGTTGTTATACTTTTATTGTGTTCTTTGCTCATAATTTTTAGGTGTTCATATGCTAGTCCGAATCAATAGGCCACAGGCATGCAGACGGATATATAGAAGGACAAATAAATAGGTAGAGATGTTGAGAGAGACATGCAAACAGGGAGAAATACGCAGAGATGAATGAAAAGCTCTCATTGCTGGTTGATGCCAGAGTGTGCCTCAAATTTGTTGGAATGTTTTCAAAACTTCTGTCTTCCATGTAACAATGTATTTTCTGAATTAACAACATATACTTTTTGTTACTTCCTAATATTATATTTGTAATATTGTCTTGCTTTCCTAAAGTTGAAATTTATATTTAAATGTTTCAAAAGTTTTCAGAATTTTTTTTTAGGAAGCTCTTATGTTTTTCTTGGACAATATTGAATGTAGATTATCAATAAGGCTTATCTACATTGTAGATAAGCCTTGTTGAGAATACTATGCGGCAATATATCGCATTAGAGTCAGTTGATCTAAAAAAATAACATTTTAAACATTTTAATAAAGTTAAATTTAAAAGTTGAAAATTTTTTTTTAATAAATGGGAAAAAATCATTTGAAACATAAAACTGGAAAATAAAACCAATATTCAGCGACTTTAGTGGTTTATGGAAGTGGGCCACATTCAAACACCCATTCAAACAGAGCTTATTGAGAGGGCAAAATCGAAAAGGAAGTCAAAGAAAATGATTTAGAGTTGATTTGAACTTCAAAAACCTAATCGTTAACGAATTTAAGATTTATGGATTAAAGTATTCAATTATCTGATTGATTTACTGATTAAATTGTCCGAAATTCATTTGCAACACAATTTAAAAACAGCAAAAACCAGACTTTTTCATGACTTCAACAAAGACACAAAAAGCTCAACAACAACGCACCACGCTCAACAACAACGCACCACACTCAACAACAACACACCAAGCTCAACAACAACTACAACTACAAACATTTTCATCGAGCATATCAATAATTGTCTCCAAACAAAAGATCCTAAAGCAATATCCTACTTCATCCCAACGACCTCAACAACTACAACTAGATTGATAGCTACAACTAACAAAAAACAACAACAACACCAACAACAATATTTATTGACAAAATTACAATAGCAACAACAAACAACTACAACAATACTTATAGATACAATTACTACTACTACAACAAAAACAGCCTCAGCATCATTAGCAGCAACATTGGCCGCTGTTTCTGTAAGGTCTCTTGCATTCATTTGCCAAACGTTTGACAGTCTTTGAAGGCCTCACAACACTCCGTCACCATGCAAGCCATGAAGGCCATGAGAGACGGTATGTTACTCCCTTGTTGCCATCACCACCACCATCATCCTCATCATCTCAACCATTATCGTCATCATCACCATCATCTTCATCATCACCATCATCGTCATCTCCACCATCATCATCATCTCCACCATCATCATCATCTCCACCATCATCATCATCCCCACCATCACCATCATCATCATCACCATCCTTTTTATCATCTCCATCATCTTCATCATCCTCACCTACACATGCTGTAGGGCGGTAGTATTCGTCAGTTTCAATTGCATCAACCCGTCTCACGCTCTGAGGGAAGTGCAGAACTGCTGTGTGTGTGTGTGTGTGCGGACAATAATGTGTACGAAATAACACTTTAAGTTAATGGAAATAGTGGGTGTTGTAGTTTGGTGTTGTTGATGTTGTTGATGCAGTTTATTGTGTTGTTTGGTGTTCTTGTTGACGATGTAGTTCAGTGTGTTTTTGTTAAGTTTCGTGTTGGTTCTTTTTGACGGTGTAGTTGGGTGTTTATGTTGTTTAATGTGTCTTTTTGTTTTTGTTATATTTGGTTGTAGCTCGAAGATTAATGTTGTAGATGAGAGTGTTGAAGTTACTGCTTAGGAGGCAAAAGTTATCATCCCTTTATATTCGTCTTAAAAGTTATCATCCCTTTATATTCGTCTCAAAAAGTTATAATCCCTTTATATTCGTCTCAAAAAGTTATCATCCCTTTATATTCGTCTCAAAAAGTTATAATCCCTTTATATTCGTTTCAAAAGTTATCATTCTTTTATATTCGTCTTAAAAAGTTATCTGGATTATTTCATTTTGAACGGCTTCAACGCCACCCAACTTAATGCTGGCGACCACGGCTTAGTCGTCTTGGTAGCAATCAGCTTATTGGAGTAGGTTTGTACTTTCCTGTAGTGGTTGTCATTCTGGTGGTGTGGTGTGGTGGTGGTGGTCATTGTGGTGGTGGTGGTGGTCATTGTGGTGCTGTGGTGGTAGTGGTGGTGTGGTGTGGTGGTGTGGTGGTGGTGGTGGTGGTCATTGTGGTGGTGTGGTGTGGTGGTGTGGTGGTGGGGGTGGTGGTGGTCATTGTGGTGCTGTGGTGGTAGTGGTGGTGTGGTGTGGTGCTGTGGTGGTAGTGGTGGTGTGGTGTGGTGCTGTGGTGGTAGTGGTGGTGTGGTGTGGTGCTGTGGTGGTGTGGTGGTGGTGGTGGTCATTGTGGTGCTGTGGTGGTAGTGGTGGTGTGGTGTGGTGCTGTGGTGGTGGTCATTGTGGTGGTGGTGGTGGTCATTGTGGGGGTGTTGGTGGTGGTGTTGGTGGTGGTCACTGTGGTGGTCACTGTGGTGGTCACTGTGGTGGTGTTGGTGGTGGTAGTGGTGGTGGTAAGACACAGAACGTGTTAAAAGATTCAAAAAGTGGAGTTGAAAAATCTATTTGTGCTTTTAATTGGATTTTCAAATCACACGTTTTGCTTAAAAAATTGCAAAAAGAGTCACTGACAGTTTTTCTTCCAATTTTTGTAACCGCTGCGTAAATAATAGAAAAGAAGTACATTTATTTGTGAATTTAATGCTGAATTACTCACCAAAAACATAAAAGACGCGAGCCAGTCTCTCTGTACCACCAATGGCTTAACTGAAAGTGGAAAAGGAGGCTTTAATAATAGATGGGTTACCTAGACGAATGCAAAAAGACAAGAAAAACAAGGATATTAATGATCTTTAATTGCATTTCGACGGTCAATTCGAGGGTCTTTATGCTTTAATTGTTCAATTCCATTTTTAGATTGTTTATTAAATTCTTTTTTTAGTTTCACCGATCAATTTGTGTTTTTTACTTCGGTAATACATGAAAACGGATTTTGTGTTTTCTAGAAAGTAAACCCAGCACAATTGAGACAACCTTTTTCCGAACAAATGGGTTCCAAATATTTAATGCATTAAGTCTTGAACTTCCTTTCTGTTTTACCTCCTCTTTATAATCAATTTGAATTTAAGTTTAATGTTTTAGTCATGAATCTAAAAACTTATAAGTTTTGTTTTATTTTTTTCAAAATTGTTAACTAAAAATAATAACGTAAATAAACTAGAACAACTGCATCTGACAGCTTACACTTTTAATTCTGTTTCAGTTTTTTTGAAGCATTTGTTACGAATTTCAGCACGTTTGGTCTATTTAGAATTTAAAAATTATTTTGTTTGAATGAATTCAATGTTGTGGCGGGTGGCGTGAGCAAATATACGCAACGACAATAATCTGGCGAAACTCAAAGAGACGTGATGGATGACGAAATTTGTCATAAATTCTAAAAAATAAAACATTTCAATTTGAAAAATGAATTTAAAAAAGGCTAGATGATGGAATGCGAAAAAGCAAAATTCACAAAAACAAATGAGTTTAAACAGCCCTCAAGTAAGGCTGAAAAATGTTTGATGAGGCACAGATACGGGGCGATAGCTGGAGAGGGGCAAGGCACAAAGACATAGACAACAATGGGCAAGTTGCCGGCATATTGATCGACAGAATAATGAAACAATGCGGTGAAGCCTTCTACCCAAACACACACATATACACACACACATATACACACACACATATACACACACACATATACGCATAAAAGCATACACATAAATAGGCATACACATAAATAGCCATACACATAATTAAACATACGCATTAATACACAAATGGGAAAAAACACACACACAAAAATTAGTATTTCAATTTTAAAAGAATTCACATAGATAAAATATACAAAAGCACATACAATCACACATTGTTCAGCTTACCTTTTGTTGTGGAAACTCAGAGAAATTAACTTGCCCAAAGTGTTTTTTTGTAAGTGCTATTGTGAAAGAGGATTGGATGCATTTGAGAGAGCCACATGCATTGGAAATAATTGCTTTTGCTTTTAGAAAAACTATTTTTAATTTTTTTGGCGAGGTTCAAATGTTTGTAATGAAAATGAAGCCGTAAAGCAGTTTTCATAGAAGGGTACCCTTCCAGCCCCCCATATAATTTCCCATTCATTTGCACTCTTTTTCAATTAAAAACTTATATTTTTCAGTCTTAAAAGCATCAAATTAAAAATAATTTTGCAGTTTTTTTACCCATTTTCATATATACAAACTTTTTGCGGGGCTGTTATTTTTGTTTTTGTCTCACGTAAAAACATGGGCACCAATCAACTTCAGTCTTTGAAGAAATTCCGTGTTATTTGAAGCACTTAAGCCCTTGTTAAGTTCTCTTTGTCAAAGAGTTTAAACATATAAATATTATAATTTTAATTTTTACATATATTATTTTTATTATTTAATTTATATATATTTTTTTTAATTACTCAAAATTCGAGTTTTATAAAAAAACCACGGGTACTCTGTCAAACACCCATCATACTGAATCACGCACTGAAAATAGTTATCACCAGGGGCGCAACCAGCCAAAAATGCTGGGGGGGGCTCAACTTTAGTATTAAAAAAATTATTATTTACCGCAACTGTTGTGTTTTGCAACATCAATTTTTATATTTTCTTGCTCTTTAATACCGAGTTTTTTTCACATATTTTGTTCAATAAATTTTAAATTCATAAGTTAAATTTTAAATTTTTTCATTTAGTTATTTATAAATTTTTTTTTCCTGTTCACATTTAAAATTTCTCAAAACAATCTTTTCTCGCTTAGATAATTTTTCAGTTTTATCATTCGATTTTAGTATTTTTATACAAATTTAGTCCTAATTTCAGGGCGAGAAGATAGTTAGTACTTGAATTATTTTTTTATTTATTCAAAATAACTTTTAAAAGGTTTCCAATGCGTTTAAAAATTAGTGGTGCGTTTTCGCAACTTTGACGTAATATGATTTCATATGATTTTTATTAAGCCTAGTCATTCATTACAATAGTTATTATAAAAATAATAAAATTATTAATTTAATGTTAATGTATTATGAAATTTATAAATTAAAATTAAAAGTTGAATTTTGTAGATGAATGTTGATTTTTATATTTCGAAAAAAAATTCTAAACCGCAAATGCTTCAAACTTGAAAATTATTGAAGAAAATATAATTTTTAACCTCTCATAGGTTGATTATAAAATTAAAATAAAGATAACATTCGTCGTCAATGTCGTCTTTGAAACAGCACGACAGTTTATGAGTGCTGTTGTAATTCACTTTAAATAATTTGCTTTATTGTATTTAAAATAATAATTATTATTATTATAACTAATAAAATAATTAGAAGTTTAATTTTATCAAACTATTTGCGATTGAAATTTATTTCTGTTTTAATAAATGTGGTTTGAATCAATTTATTTATGATTTTTTACTGCACATAAGTATGTCACACTTCTCGCTCATGTTGCGTTTTCGCAACATCTTGCCCCATTAAAACTTATGAAATAATTGTTTTCAATTTTGCTTGAGTTGTTATTATAACCATATAATGCAAGTCTAAATGTAAAAATCGGGTAGCGGCGGTAAATGGGCTAAATAAAAACTACCAATTATAATTGATAAAGAATTTAGTTAGTTTATTAATGATACCAAAAAAAAACTACAAACTAAGTTGCATAGTATTCTTAGAGTTACGTCATCATTTTTCAAACTAAGGTAAAAAGTAAAAAAATAAGTTTGATATGAGATCCTAAACAGTCTATAATTTTTGTTAAAATGTTTAGTTTTAACTAAATTTTGATGTGTTCTCAGTTGCAAAATAATTTTTCAATCAGTTTGTGAAAATCTTTTCACCATTTCATTTACTGAAAGAAGTGCAGTAGCGGTTTTGGTAGCAGATATTCTCAAACAAGCTTTGCAAACGACGAGCAGAAACAGTCGTCTTAAGATGAATTTTAGTAAGCCGAAATTTAGAAAATGCTCTTTCTGCATCTGATGAAGTAACTGGCAGAGTCAGAGCAACATCGAGCATATAGTGCAACTCAGGCTGAAGGCTTGTTGCTCAAAAGAGTTCTTGCAGTTCGATAAATGAAATGAGATCAGACTGATCCGCACGTAAACTAAATGTGTTGATGTGATTTTGAGCTGTCTTTGCACAGTTTCAGCATCCTTTCCATGAAGGTTGAATAATTCTGAAAGCTCGGGAGTTATTTTGTCTATCTGCGTTATTCTTTATATACTTGCCATAGGTGGAAAAATTTACATATGAAAATTTTAAAGATTTAAGAGTGTAGTTAAGTTCTAGTGGTGCTCTATTTTTTTCAGAATTTGTGACATGTTAGTGTTATTTTGGTAGGATCTCTATGTTCTGTGTTGATATATGAAATGTTTTGTGAGATAAAGACCCGATGGCCATCCAGAGAAAATATCATTGTCCTATGGCATATTGAAAAATTGATTACCCCCCCCCCCCCCACCACCAAAAAAACTCATCGATTTTCGAAAAATTGTGAGACCCTTCAAATAGGTCTGGGGGGGCTTGAGCCCCCCCCAGCCCCCCCCTAGTTGCGCCACTGGTTATCACCATTGTCAAAGTGTCAAAAACTGACTGCCTTTTAACATGTTCCCAAACGTTGAAAAACCAAAATATGTTCTATAATGAATTCCACATTGTTTTCAAAAAATTTATCTTTCTATTCGGCCATTCATCCACTCATTTATTTACTGATTCTGCGGGGAGTCACTCCACAAAGCACGTCGGAGCATGCTTTACAGACTCTGCACAGCTCATGCCTTGACAGATGAATAAAAGCACAATGTGTTCTGGCCTTTAAATCGGAACATTGATGCATACAAACTCGCCGAAAAAATTAAACTTTTTAAAAAATTCTATAAACAAATTAATTTTATTGATATTATTTTATTATTTTATGCATGGCACTCACATAAATTTTTTTATGAAAAGAGATTAACTTCTTTTTTACACTTAGCATAATTCAAAGCTGAAATTTCTTTTCTCCTCCATCTGTCTATCAATTCATCCATCTATCTACTAATCTATCTTTCAATTCATCCATCTATCTACTAATCTATCTTTCAATTCATCCACAATCTAGTCTTATCATCTATCTATCAATCCACCCATCTATCCTATTATCCATTTATCTTATTATTCATTCATTTATCCTATTATCCACCCATCTATCCTATTATCCATTTATCTTATTATTCATTCATTTATCCTATTATCCACCCATCTATCCTATTATCCATTTATCTAGTTATTCATCCATTTGTCCATTCGTTTATCTATCTATCCAGTCTTCTATCTATCCATTCATCCTTCTATCCAGTTCATCTATCTATTCATCCATCCATCTATCCTATTATCCATCCATCTATCCTATTATCCATCCATCTATCTTATTATTCATCCATCTATCCATTCGTTCATCTATCCATTCATCCATCTATCCATTCGATCATCTATCCATTCATCCATCTATTCAGTCTTCTATCTATCCATTCATCCCTCTTTCCAGTTCATCTATCTATTCATCCATCTATCCATTCATCCATATATTCATTCACCTGTCCATTTCTATTTTTAAAAAAAAATTTTTTAACGCCCATTCCACTCTAAAATGCCAGAGCATTTGTTAGTTAAGAACCATGCTAGTTATTCTTCCTGCAATTCTAAACTTTAAAATCAAGATTGGCAGACGCATGTGGATTTACAACAAGACCATGACCTTTGTGCGTGAAAAGTTCAAATAAATTTGTTAGAAGAACAAATATTTTTTCAAAGAATTATTTTTTGAAAAACTTTTATGTGGAAAAATCTAAATTCAAGTCAGGCATTACGAGCCATTTCTAGTAAATCTGAGAGCTCATTCCGAAGCCGGAAACCAAAAAGGTTAAACTTGCAAGGATTTTAAACAGACTACACATATACTTTTGAGATATTTTTGTCTTTTTTTTTACGAAGGATTTTAATTGAGAACTCAGTGCTGAAAATAAAAGCAAAAAACGCTGATTATCTCAAAGCGTACTATTTACTTAAATAATCATGCGACAACTCCAGGCATAAATCTACTTTGAGCAAAAAGCTGGAACGAGTGAGTTGATATGTAAGGGTGACTTTTGACAGCGCTTGATGGTTACATTTGAGGGTGGTTTTTAGAGAGAAGGGGAAAGGGAGGGTGGTTTTGAAGGAGAGAAAGGAAACAAAGGGGTTCACGGAAGAAATAAATTTAGAAAAAATAAATTAAGAATGAGAAAAGTTGGAAATTTTGAGTTTACGGATGAAATGATAATATACAGTTGGCTCTGAACATGAGGCAGCAATCGAAGGTTTCAACGTTCAAGTGAAATGCTGGTAGTAAAGGAGAAGTGCTTGAGAATGGGAGGCTTGAGAAGGCTTTCGGAGCGAGTGAGGTGCCCGGAACCGAAAAGGACTGCTCAGGTACCTAGTATAGGCATTGAGGTACTTGAACGAGGCAGCCAGGAGCCATGGTGACCTTAAAACTGGAATATCCTAGGTGGATATCGAAATGTAAGTCAGGATGGATGTCTTGATGGATGTCTTGATGGATGTCTTGATGGATGTCTTGATGGATGTCTTGATGGATGTCTTGATGGATGTCTTGATGGATGTCTTGTAGGATGTCTTGATGGATGTCTTGATGGATGTCTTGATGGATGTCTTGATGGATGTCTTGATGGATGTCTTGATGGATGTCTTGATGGATGTCTTGATGGATGTCTTGATGGATGTCTTGATGGATGTCTTGATGGATGTCTTGATGGATGTCTTGATGGATGTCTTGATGGATGTCTTGATGGATGTCTTGATGGATGTCTTGATGGATGTCTTGTAGGATGTCTTGATGGATGTCTTGATGGATGTCTTGTAGGATGTCTTGATGGATGTCTTGATGGATGTCTTGATGGATGTCTTGATGGATGTCTTGATGGATGTCTTGATGGATGTCTTGATGGATGTCTTGATGGATGTCTTGATGGATGTCTTGATGGATGTCTTGGATTGGTTCTGTGGAGGAACGAATTGACGTTAAACGTCAGTAAACGTCACTACCAACATCACGTGGTGCTTTCTTTGCTTTTCTTCTTGTGTGTGTGTGTGTGTTTGTGTGTGTGTGTGTGTGTGTGTGTGTGTGTGTGTGTGTGTGTGTGTGTGTGTGTGTGTGTGTGTGTGTGTGTGTGTGTGTGTGTGTGTCTGTGTGTGTGTGTGTGTGTGTGTGTGTGTGTGTGTGTGTGTGTGTGTGTGTGTGTGTGTGTGTGTGTGTGTGTGTGTGTGTGTGTGTGTGTGTGTGTGTGTGTGTGTGTGTGTGTGTGAGTGTTTGTTTTGTGCGTGTGTAAATGTGCTTATTCTCTAAATAGGCTTGGAAAAAAAATTCAAGGTTGAATCTGACATACCTAAAAGAAAAATAGGAGTGTCGTTAAGGGGCGATTTGGAAGTTATCAAGGCCATTTATCACCCTGAGATGGCAAATGCCTGTGAAGACGGAAGGAGGACGAGATATGCAAGATAATGTCGTGTAATATCAAAGCAAAGTCCCGTTCATCCAATGTTTTTTTGTGTGTTTTACAAGTTTTTTGTGTAAATTGTTTTGTTTTTGGGTGTTTTACAAGTTTTTTTGTGTAAATTGTTTTGTTTTTGTGTGTTCTTGAGTGCTTGTTTGGGAGTGTGTGTGTGTCTGAAAGTGTGTCGGTGTGGGTGTTTGTCTGGGAGAATGGCTTCAGTGAAGATAAAAGAGTCTTACGTTTTATTTGTAAAAAAAATACAAAACATGTAAAGTAGAGTACACTTCAAATAATTACATGCAGTTATACAAGCACACTGACATACACATACAAGCAAGTGAACACACAACCTGTCAATCATTCAGGAAAAACGGGAAAACCCAATCGCACTTTGAACAACTCAAAAACAAAAAAGTCTCATTGGGAAAAACCCGAAAATAAATAATAAACAAGACTCAAACATAAAAAGTAAACAAAATAACATAAAAATAAAAAAAATAACATAAAAAATAAATAATCAAACATAAAAGATAAACAAGCTACCAATAAAAAAAATACACAAAAACAAACACCCAAAAAATACACCAAAACGAACACCCAAAAAATACACCAAAACGAACACAAAAAGACACCAAAAAACACCAAAAAATACACAAAGACCCACTCAAACTCATCCAAACATACACTCAAACACACTCAAACACAAAAAAAACATACAAACACACACACAAACATACGCAAGCAAACAAGCAGACGCAAGAGCTAACAAACACGTCATCAATCATTGCCATCCATTCACCCTCATGCGTACTGAAGTTATATTAGAAATTATACTTTTATTTACAAACAAAACAAAGTTTTGTTTATTGTATCCGTAACTACCTGACAGTGTGTCTGTGTCAAGCTTGGATTGGCGTTAATATATTCTGAATATATTAACAATGTTCGCATTAATTTATGAATATATTAACAATGTTCGCATTAATTTATGAATATATTAACGATAAAAAATATTTTAATTGTCTTTGTCATAGAGGTTTTCTGGTATAGATTCATCACCCTCATCACTTCTGCCCTATCCACCAATTCATTGGTTTGGGACTTTCACGTTCCAACTATTTGGGTACTTTATTACAATTCTCGATTGAATGTTCATCGTTGTAGCAACTTATTTTCAACTTCCATTTCATCACCACAACCACATCACCACCACAACATCACCACCACAACATCACCACCACAACATCACCACCACAACCACATCACTACAATCAATCACCACCACTACATCACCACCACAACATCACCACCACAACCACATCACTACAATCAATCACCACCACAACCACATCATCATCACCATTAAACCACCACTACAACCACCATTAAACCACCACCACAACCACATCACCACAACAACATCGCCAACCACACCACCACAACAACCACAACAACCACAAAATCACCACAACAACCACACCACCACAACCACAACAACCCCACCACAACATCACCGCAACAACCCCACCACAACAACTACACCGCCACAACCACATCACCGCTACATCACCAACCACCTCACCACACCCACACCACCACCACACCACAGGCTCCAAAAGTGGTTCCGGCATGGGATTTTGCGGCTGGGTGTTGACGGCGTTGTCATGGTTGCTGGTGGCGATGGCGTTCCCGTGCTCGATGTGCGTGTGCCTGAAGGTGGTGCAGGAGTATGAGAGGGCGGTCATCTTCAGGCTGGGAAGACTCCTGGACGGCGGAACCAAGGGACCAGGTGTGTTTGTTGGTTTCTGGTCCCTATGCGTGAAAAGCATGGAATTCTTAATCATGGAAAGCTAGCTTCGATTGTTTTGTACTTTGTGTTTAATTGGTTATTTTATTATATTGTTGAATTATGTTCAATAAAAAATTATAAAACAAGTTTTTTAATAATTAAATTAAACATTTATGATTTTAAATGCATCAAATACTCTCACATCTTTGTACAGGCATCTTCTTCGTCCTGCCGTGTATTGAGAGTTACACCAAGGTAGACTTAAGGACCGTATCTTTCGATGTACCACCCCAGGAGGTCATGAAACCACTTATGAGATTTTTGAGATAACTTTCAAATTTAAAGGCTCAATTTGCCGTTTGAGGTTTTTTTGTAATGGAAAAATATTTCGTTTAAGTATTAAACGAAAATATTTTAAAACTTTCATGCATTTATATGTTGAAAAACCTGAAAAACCTACTTCTCAAATCTGATTTTATCTCCTCCAATCAAAGACTTTTATGAAAATTATTTCCAACCCATTCTTTTTTTAAATAAATATTTATCAACCATTCCATAGGTGCTGACAAAAGATAGCGTAACGGTTTCTGTAGATGCCGTTGTCTACTACAGGGTCAGTAACGCCACTGTGAGTGTGGCTAATGTCGAAAATGCTCACCACTCCACCAGACTCTTAGCTCAAACCACGCTTAGAAATGTCTTGGGAACCAGAAATCTATCTGGCATTTTGTCCGAAAGAGAAAGCATTTCTTCATCAATGCAGGTTTTAGAAGATGAAAATATATTTTAATAAAAAATTAGTTGATTTACAAGACAACCATGAATATAAAAACGTGGCGTGAACCCAATCGAGGTTCAAGATCCCTCGCTTATGATATTTATAAGTAATTATTAAAATATCAACAAAACTTTTTCCATTAAAATTAATTATTTTTATATTTATCGCTAGATGATGCTAGACGTGGCAACAGAAGACTGGGGAATCATGGTTGAAAGAGTAGAAATGTAAGTCAACTTTTTTTTAGTTTTTAAAAAGATCATTTTTCCCTTTTTAGAAAATTTTTCACTAACTATGAATAGTAAAGTGCTGCATCAGTGCACAGTAGATAATAGCAATGTCAACGCAGACGACTAGGCGCCATTTAACAGGTTCTTTTTGCAAGTAGGAATTGAAAATTATTTACCTAACCATTTTAATAAATAGATATAAAATTTTAATTTAAATAACTACGAAACCGAAGCTGCGGCACTTTCTATTTCTTCAATTTTAATTTTTAGTAAAGTTTAGTAGCTAAATTATTCAAAACTTATTTATTATCAAGTAAAACGTCATAAACAAGACTTAGATTCATGAAGTAGAAAGAGTTTTGTGTTTAAAAGTGAAAGGAATGATATGATAGCAAATGAGTAAAAAAGTATGTGAAGGTATTTAGAAGCATTTGCGGTGAACGATGGAGGGGCCTGACTCGTCGTACTCCTGCTTGCTGATCCACATCTGCTGGAAAGTGGACAGGGAGGCGAGGATCGATCCTCCGATCCATACAGAGTACTTCCTCTCGGGAGGAGCGATGATCTTGATCTTCATGGTGGCAGGGGCCAATGAGGTGATCTCCTTCTGCATTCTGTCAGCGATGCCTGGGAACATGGTGGATCCTCCGGACAGCACAGTGTTGGCGTAAAGGTCCTTACGGATGTCGACGTCGCACTTCATGATGCTGTTGTAGGTGGTCTCGTGGATGCCACACGACTCCATACCCAAGAAGCTGGGCTGGAAGAGGGCTTCAGGGCATCTGAACCTCTCGTTTCCGATGGTGATGACTTGACCATCGGGCAGCTCATAGCTCTTCTCGAGGGAGGAAGAGGCAGCAGCAGTGGACATTTCCTGCTCGAAGTCGAGGGCCACGTAACAGAGCTTCTCCTTGATGTCTCTGACGATTTCTCTTTCGGCGGTGGTGGTGAAAGAGTAACCCCTCTCAGTGAGGATCTTCATCAGGTAGTCAGTCAAGTCCCTACCAGCCAAGTCCAGACGCAGGATGGCGTGGGGAAGGGCGTAACCCTCGTAGATGGGCACTGTGTGGGTGACACCATCTCCCGAGTCGAGGACGATACCAGTGGTACGACCGGAAGCGTAGAGGGAAAGAACGGCTTGGATGGCAACGTACATGGCTGGAGAGTTGAAGGTCTCGAACATGATCTGCGTGATGGAGAAAAAGATTTCCTTAGAGAACTAAAGAATGAATAAATTTTGAAATTAGAATACTTTCTCAGATGCTCACTTTAGAGAGAAAAAAAAACAAAGAAATGCAATCAAAGTTCGATAGATTGGTTTCTCACCTGAGTCATCTTTTCCCTGTTGGCCTTGGGGTTGAGTGGGGCTTCAGTCAGGAGGACTGGGTGCTCCTCGGGGGCGACACGCAACTCGTTGTAGAAGGTGTGGTGCCAGATCTTCTCCATATCGTCCCAGTTGGTGACGATACCGTGCTCGATGGGGTACTTGAGGGTGAGGATACCTCTCTTGCTCTGTGCCTCATCTCCCACGTAGCTGTCCTTTTGTCCCATGCCTACCATCACACCCTGGTGTCTGGGCCTTCCGACGATTGAGGGGAAGACAGCTCTGGGAGCGTCGTCTCCAGCGAAGCCGGCCTTGCACATGCCGGAGCCGTTGTCGATCACCAAGGCAGCAACGTCGTCTTCCATCATTTTGACTTGAGAAAGGTAACAGATAGGAAAGTAGCTAAAGAGAGTTGTAAAGTGTGCAGTGTCAATATCTTCTAGCCTTTATATACCCTTGTCTCTCGCACAACGTATATGATCAGCCCAGCATTGCCTTATATGGTAATGTCAAACGCTATTGGCTGGTCGTACATGTTCATGAATTTTAGTCTCATTTCCGTAGCTTGATTGGATGATTATTATAATCAGAAATCTCAGAAATTTACTATTTACGGCTTTCCGTTCTCAAAGAGGACTAGCTAGACTTGTCAACTCGATAATGTCAATCGCAAAAGATTCGCTGAAATATCTTTTTAGGTCATAAGCTTATTCCATGTATCCCACTATTGAATGTTCATTTTAAGGTTTATTTTAATGATTTTTTTTTGAAAATGCATTCTTTTCTTTTGTAAAAAATTATTCCTTCTAATTATAAATTCCATCCACAACACAAACACACCTGTCTCGTGGCTCATATCTAGCGAAACATTTCAAATCGAATGCTCTTATCAGACTTAATGACAAGTAAAATAATAATAAGAATTATATTATTTTAGTCAATTATGCTTTGAAGTGTTTTACTGCTCCAAGTATTTGGACATTTCAGATAATATTTTAGGAATTAGTTATAAATGAATAGGGTAAATTTATGTGTCTTACAAATTGTAGACACTAATATATTGCATCGACGATTTGCAATCTATGGCAGTCATGGCGAAAACCCGTTAAACTGTTAGATTTTTCCAACAAAATTTCAACAAACCCGATGGCAAAAACCGTTTTATCAGCATATGAAACCGAAATTTTACATTAAATTAAAAAAAATGTCTTGCAGTTTTTCAAACTTTTTATTTGGCAATTAACTGATTTTGTCCAAAATCAATATTTTAAAAAATCATGAGTTTTTAAGACAAACAACAAGAAAGCAGTTTTGACCACAGTTGTGGAACTGAGAGAGATGGAGGACATGGCAGTGAAGATGAAATTGAAGTGAAGAGTGCTATTTTAGTGTGCAGGATGATGACCTGGATGTTGGTGATGATGATGATAGTTTGTTGGGAGACTTTCAGAGCAAAGAAGCAAACAAAAATAAGATGTTGTGTTTCATTCGATGAGGCAATCGATTAAGAGATTTAACACGGATATTATTCTTTATTGTTAATAAAAAATTGCTTTTTTTAAAATAAAGTTATAAAAATATTATTTTTGTGTTTAATAATTTACAAAAAATTTATGGAAAATTAAAAATTAGCATTTAATTTATAAAACCATTAATTTAATGACCGCCGAAAGTAATAATTGGTTGGTAGACTATTTTTCAATCCGCCAGCCACCTCGTAACCGAAATGTGAAAGTCTTTCGCCATGACTGCTATGGCAATGCAATTTGCCACTCTGAAACTTGATAACAGTAATAAAAATCCTTATCAAAGGGGTACCAGATAAGTGAAAACATAAAATGTGATATTCAAAATATTAAAATCATCAATTTAAAAAAAACGCGATTTCTAAAACTAAAGTCGAAGTTTAAAGTTTTTCATGAAAATTTGCGTCCGAAGACTTATAGTAATACTGTAATTTTAAAGTACTCTCAATGCAATAAATTCATTTTTTAAAGTTTTACATACCACATAAAAACCCTGAGATCAATATATCTAAAAAAAAATACAAATTTTTAATCACCAAAGCAATATAATCATAATCACACTATTTTATAAAATTACTAATTGGATTAAAACTGCGGTGTGTTGGCAACGATAAAAAATATGCATCATAGGTTTGAATAAGATAAAATATATCATGAAGTTTGCCAACAACCGAATCATACCATATAAGGTAATCTCGACTGTGACATTCATAGGCGACAGTAAATAATGCAGCTACTTGGTGAATATGAAGCTGTTATCAAAGCTGTTTTCTTGAGTGTTAGGCGGAGTTTTAGTGTGATATTCAAATAGGTTATTTTTAATGTTACTTCTTAAAAGACATCAAAGCATTTTTTATGAATTAAAAAAATGATGTCAATAGTTACTAAACATTCACGCTTTGGAATTTATTGGTCGCAATTTCGTTTGCGTACAATTAACTTCTTTTTTTTTCAAAATAAAAAATATTCCTTGAGGGTCAGTGAAATTAACCTTTTTATTTTTTTGCCAAAACAACTTGATTAAGATGGCCTGACATGGGCATAACGTAAAATACCTGATTGTTCCATCACCATCCTTTTTCGAAAAATAATTTTCTTTAACCATAATTCGGACATAAAAACAAGAATGTCTATGGTGGTAATTAGGCGAAAATATTTATACTCGTAACTGAATTTAAATACTGACTAATTTAATTTGACAAAAATATAAAAACCAATTAGCAAAAAATTTCAATATTTGTCTATTTTAGTATAAAAAATACCTCTATTTTCGTGCATTTGACAAAGTGTGCGAATATATGGTGTTTGTACTATAACGACTTTTTTACTCATTTAGATTAAAAATGAGGTTCTATCATTTCCAACTTATTGAAAAGCCAGAAAAGGACTTTGTGCAACTTTTATTTAACAACCCGAAAAGTATTGTGTACGAAGTTTATTTTGTGTAGAAAAATTGAAAAAGTTCAGAAAAGGAATTTAGAAGCATTTGCGGTGAACGATGGAGGGGCCTGATTCGTCGTACTCCTGCTTGCTGATCCACATCTGCTGGAAGGTGGACAGGGAGGCGAGGATCGATCCTCCGATCCATACGGAGTACTTCCTCTCGGGAGGAGCGATGATCTTGATCTTCATGGTGGCAGGTGCCAACGAGGTGATCTCCTTCTGCATTCTGTCAGCGATGCCTGGGAACATGGTGGATCCTCCGGACAGCACAGTGTTGGCGTAGAGGTCCTTACGGATGTCGACGTCGCACTTCATGATGCTGTTGTAGGTGGTCTCGTGGATGCCACATGACTCCATGCCCAAGAAGCTGGGCTGGAAGAGGGCTTCAGGGCATCTGAACCTCTCGTTTCCGATGGTGATGACTTGACCATCAGGCAGCTCATAGCTCTTCTCGAGGGAGGAAGAGGCAGCAGCAGTGGACATTTCCTGCTCGAAGTCGAGGGCCACGTAGCAGAGCTTCTCCTTGATGTCTCTGACGATTTCTCTCTCGGCGGTGGTGGTGAAGGAGTAACCCCTCTCGGTGAGGATCTTCATCAGGTAGTCAGTCAAGTCCCTACCAGCCAAGTCCAGACGCAGGATGGCGTGGGGAAGGGCGTAACCCTCGTAGATGGGCACGGTGTGGGTGACACCGTCTCCAGAGTCGAGGACGATACCAGTGGTACGACCGGAAGCGTAGAGGGAAAGAACGGCTTGGATGGCAACGTACATGGCTGGAGAGTTGAAGGTCTCGAACATGATCTGAGTGATGGAGATAAAGACTTTATTAAAGAACTAAAGAATGAATATATTTTGAAGTTAGAATACTTTCTCAGATGCTTACTTTATAGAGAAAAAAAAAGAAATGCAATCAAAGTTCGATAGATTGGTTTCTCACCTGAGTCATCTTTTCCCTGTTGGCCTTGGGATTGAGTGGGGCTTCAGTCAGGAGGACTGGGTGCTCCTCGGGGGCTACACGCAACTCGTTGTAGAAGGTGTGGTGCCAGATCTTCTCCATATCGTCCCAGTTGGTGACGATACCGTGCTCGATGGGGTACTTGAGGGTGAGGATACCTCTCTTGCTCTGTGCCTCATCTCCCACGTAGCTGTCCTTTTGTCCCATGCCTACCATCACACCCTGGTGTCTGGGCCTTCCGACGATCGAGGGGAAGACAGCTCTGGGAGCGTCGTCTCCAGCGAAGCCGGCCTTGCACATGCCAGAGCCGTTGTCGATCACCAAGGCAGCAACGTCGTCTTCCATCATTTTGACTTATCAAGATTCTTAAGTATCAAAGATAAAATGAGATCTTGGGTGCTCTGTAGGTGGTAGTGTGTTGGTGGCTTGATTGCTCGAGCTTATATACGCGAGAGCCACGTGTGTTTGCTGTCTCTATACAATGCTATAGCCGTAACAGCTACAACGAAATGACTCAATAGCAGCTTGCTCAGCATTTCCTTATATGGCAATCTCATAAGATTTTCTCATTGTTTTGCCGTTTGCTTTTTTTCTTTTTTTTTATTATAAATGATTAGGCTTGGTAAAAGCTTGAAGCATCTTTAGATTTTCGCAATTGACCAATGTTCAATTAAGCGTGTACAGAATGTAAATAATATGAGCATGATTAAGAAAAAAATGTTCAGAATACATCCCATGGAAAAGTCTTTTCGAACTAGCATGAACATAGTTTAAATGACAAATTTGCGTCATGCATGAGTTAATGATGTAAAAATTACAAATATCATCATTACTGCCATTATACTTAAGAGTATTTCATTCCTATTAATTCAATCTACATTCTTAATTTTATTTCTGTTTTAGTGCTAGTTGCCAGCTGAATAATCATTTCAAGATATTCTATTTCGTTTAATAGTTATAATTATTCATGCCTCGACAGCAAAGACGTTCGCTTACCTGTGCAGCTGCAACGCGCCATGGCGGCTGAAGCAGAAGCCACTCGAGAAGCCCGGGCAAAGGTGCATTGACAACTAATTATACTTTCAAAGTAGCTTCAACTAGGTACGAAACTTCAGGTAAGCACCCACGACTTCGCTATTCTACGCTAGGTGATAGCAGCTGAGGGAGAGAACAAAGCTGCGCAGGCTCTGAAAGATGCCTCAGACATCATCAACGAGTCGTCTTCAGCGCTCCAACTACGCTACCTCCAGACCCTGAACACCATCTCTGCTGAAAAAAACTCCACCATCATCTTCCCAATGCCCATCGAGCTCTTATGTGCTTTCAACAACTAGTCACACAGCTTCCTTTTTCGCATTCACTTGCAACGATTTTTCTCCGTTCCACGTTCGTTCTTTCTTGTTCTCTTCATTGATTCTCACGTATTAGTTCTTCATCGACACTTCAACCCACTCATTTCCTTTCTTAAGGAACCAAGGCTGATTCTATGTAGCGCGAAAATTTCATTTTGCATCGCTCAAGTGATAGTCTATAAATTTTACACATTTTATCTACTTCTCAATATCTAGTTGCACTTTTTACGATATCTCGCTTGCCTATATCATTGAAAGTAGACTTGAGAAGATGGCCCGTCGGCAGGTTTAAAAGAGGCAAAGGCTTCAGAGATGATCAGTATATCATTGAACATTCATCTTGTTTTGAACACTTTTCATTTTTTAAATTCATAAAATTTCAAAATTTTATTTTTTGATGTATGTGTTAATCAAGTCTAACTAAGCAGATTTGCTTTATGAGGGAGGTCAGTTTTCACCAGGCACTCCGAAAAATGGTTTCACTTGAGAATGAAGACCAAGTCAACGTTTAGATACGTTAATGTCCTGGTGACATGATAAATAAGTCAACGTTCAATTCTTTATCTCGTTATTAAAGCTTCAGACTGCATTTAGACTTATCGCAGTGATGTAAAAGCAAAAATAGCTTAAGCAACACTTACCCAAAAAACTCATACAATAAGTTTTACTGTCGAAACGTAAAGACGTACGTAAAAGTGATCGATTAAACATCATCAAAAACATCATCATCATCACCACCACCGTCATAATCAAGACCACCATCAAGAGCATCATTGTTTTCCCAACACGATCTCTGCTCGAGATCACCAATCCGAAAGCACCATCAGGTCTGTATCGAGACGGGGACTGTGGTCTGAGTAGAATTGCGAGTACCAGCGTCGATGCTTCGCCACCAACGAGTCCTCTTTCGACTTGACGTAGACCGGCTTCGAGACGTACATCTTGTTGTTCCAGATCATCATGTCCCGCTCGATCTGCGTTCGATTTGTCGCTTAAATAAAATAACGATGTAATCATGAATAACTATTTGTTGCTATTACTTATTAATGAATTTTAGAAACAGAAATTTTTCGCTTCAAATTGAATACCGATTCAGTTAGCGATAACTAAAAAATAATTTTTCTTATATATAATATGTAATTAATAAAAAAAAATTTTTTTTTGGATGTTCAAACCCCCCCCCCCCCCCCCCCACGCACCATGAGGGCCTCTCCAAACAAGAAGAACTTTGCCAGGATGTTTGGCACGAGTTTGTGCACGTAGATGTGGTGAACCACTCTCTGCACCAGAGGCTCTATTGGAGTGAGTGTTTGTATGTACGCCCCTTGTCCGATCAGTGCACTCTCGAACGATAAGTGTACAATCCCTGGTCCTATCTGGATTGGTGGTGGGGAAAGGGTAAAAGTGGTATTTGATGGTGGTGGTTGTGGTGGTAGTGGTGGCGGTGGTGGTAGTGGTGGTGATTTATTCTAAAACGTATTATGAGTTTTAAATTCAAATGATCCTTTTATTTATTTAGATTATAGATTAATTCATCTGAGAGTACCCTAGTGAACAAATTTAAACTTTTAATCTAATTATATAAAGATAAATAGGACGACAATGAAAGATATCTTGTATACCTGCAAAGCAATAATCTTAAGATCAAGCAAAGAGACGAATCGTCCAGCAACGACAAGGTGATGCAGCAGATCCATCCTTCCCACGTGCTTTTCTCCCGCCTTGGCACTCGCCTGCCAACCAGCCTCCCAATGGTGGTGACTGAAGTCCCACCAACTGTTCTGTGTCTCACTCAAGTCCGAGCCTGCCAACATCACAGGTCCATGCACTTGACCCAGATGTGCTAGGTCAGCCCCGTTCTCCGGTATCTCCTGTGACAAGTTGTCAAATTGAAGATTTTATATAAGGTTATTTAATGTTATATTAAATGCTATTTAAAGTTATTTAGGTTTCGTATCAAATATATTTTCAAAATAAACACATTAATAGTTAAATACCATAAGTTTATATATATATAAATAAATAAATTATTTATTTATTAAGTAAAAACAAGTCCATATTCACATCCACCTGTATATGAGCGTTAATAATATGCTCGCTACGGCCGGCATACTTCCACACATTCTGTTGGATCTCAGATATTTCTGGAGGCAACCAGCTGGGAGAGTCTCCTTCGGCATGGTACCACACTAACACCGAACCGTTCTGCTCCAGGGTTTCGTACGTTTTCAGTGTGGCGTTCTCGGGAACTGGAGGAGCGGGGTGAAGCTTGGATGTGAGGTTTAAACTTTATTCATTAAAACATTTTTCAATTTCGTTTATTTTTATTATTTATTCGTAAAAACATTCTAATTTGGTTTTTGAGACGCACTCACTATATTTCTGCTCCGTGTAGGGTATATGCACGCATTTTCCATCGCCTTGGAACCTCCATCCGTGGAAAGGACACTCCAAACAGTTTCCTTTCACCACTCCTCCCACGCCCAGATTGGCGCCATTATGGGGGCAGTAAGCCTGAACCACCCTCGCCTTGCCATCCTCCCCTCTGTACACGGCCAAGTTCAAACCTGCGGGAAATTGCATGCCGCTTCGTTCTTTCTTTTGTTTGAAGTTTAATTTATTTTCATGAGACTTTTAATTTTATTTATTCAACTTTTCTGAGTAAGCAACATGAATTTGCATAACAATTACAGGCACCGGCGTGGTGGCACAAATGGGAATGTGATTTAAGCAAATAAGCAGCGGGATTTTTCTCATTTTGGCGTCTCTTTTGACATATTCCCAGACTAACCCGTCATGAATCTCCTACTTTGACACCAAAGTGTCTCATAAAATCCCTCCACCACCTCGGTCTGCCACCCCCCTGCGGTGTCCTTGTCACTCCCATTCATACTTCAATGCACAAGTTTCCAAGTGACGTCACGCTCAGCTCTATAAATAGCTGTATGGTAAAAAAAATATTTCATGGAAGTTGCAATGCAAAAACATGTTACTTTGGAGGCGATTTTCACTATTCCGTTAGGTTTTAGTGAAAGTGTGTTAACAAATTTGTTTGAAAAAGGGCTTGAAGTTAATTTTATTGGGTTTCCAAGAAAAAATTACTGCCTTAAAAGGCATTTAATAGCTATGAAATGAACCTCATTGAGCGATAATAATAAGTTATGCAAGTCTAAAGATAATGAACAACTTTGAACTTTAAATTTATTTGATTCAAAGTTTGAAGGTAGTAAAAACAAATTGTTAAGTGTTTTACATAAAAGATAGTGCATAAAATTGTTTGTATTAACGAAAACCATCCCACTGAGGGATTAAGTTCTTTCCTTATTCATCTTCACTCATTCAACCCTAACAAAAATTCAAAGGGCTTAAAGAGATATGAGTTAAATAAAAAAAAAGGTACATCCTATGTGCACCAGCAGCAGCAGAAGAGACCAGTAAGAGAATGGAGCAGACTATGGCCTGTTGGGTTTGGAAGTGACTTGCCCCCTAACAGTGAAATAGGTCTACTTTTTCAACATCATGACACTGTTTAATCATTTTTTCAAACTCATTATCAATTTAATTTAACTACTCATTTTGTATCATATTAGCTGACATTGATAAAAATAAGATTAAAAAAACATGTCAGGATTATTCAAGAATAAATATTCTGACTGCTGATAGGCAAAATAAAATACCCTATAATTATTAGACATTTTTTCCCATAGTAAAACATGCTGATGACTTCTAGTTCTCTGACCAATATTATGGTAACCCTTTTTCATTAAACAATTTGACAATATTTGTAACTTTTCATTTCTAAAATTTTGAGTTTAATAAAGTTGTTAAAACTTATTTTTTGAATGAAGTTTACAAATTATTTTTATGATGTAAAAATATTTGACATTGCTGAGTTGAATTTGTTAAAGCTGCAAAGGATATGCTGCAAGTTTGAGCAATAAATCATATCGATGGAAATTTTTTTCCACTTTGAATCAAAGTTTGATTGTTTCTATCTTCTTTATTTAGGTTATAATAATTTTCTAAAAGTAAATAAGCCATAATTATTGCTCATTTTACGATATATCTTGCATCAAGATTCTTCCTTTAATATTTCTGGTTCCTCTCTTATCTGGCTTAAATCCTACCTTTCTGAGCGAACTTCCTATGTATCAATTGAATCTTCTCGTTCTTCTTCTGTTTTTTTTATCTTATGGTGTTCCACAGGGCTCAATCCTTGGTCCCTTACTTTTTATTCTTTATACCTCGGAACTACCTAATATTATTTCTTCATCTTTAAACAGTCAAATTTATGCTGACGACTCCTATATTTATACATCTTTCACTGACTCTTCTCTTGACCTTACTGTTAATAAAAAACTCTCTGTCTTCAATCTATAATCTCTTGGGCTTCTTCTATGTTTCTCAAACTTAATCCTGACAAATTTGAACTCATATATTTCAATAAAAAATCAAAGTCTTTACTATCTCTTCCTTCTTTAGTTTTGCCTCCTCCCTCTTCACTCTCTCTAAACCCTTCCTCTTCCATTCGTAGCCTTGGTTTTATTTTTGATTCTAACTTGTCTTTAGCTCCTCAAATTCTATCTGTCTCTAAATCTTGTTACTTCCACATTCGTCGTATTAAACAGCTTCTTCCTTTTCTCGATGATCCTACCTTGCAACTTCCTATATCTTCTCTAGTTCTCTCCAGTATTGGTTATTGCAACTCTCTTTACTATGGTCATCCTGATACTACTTTAGCTCCTCTAAATAAAACCTTTAATTGTGCTGCTCGTCTTGTAGCTCGTGCTCCTA
This sequence comes from Piscicola geometra, assembly GCA_943735955.1. Taxonomy (NCBI): domain Eukaryota; kingdom Metazoa; phylum Annelida; class Clitellata; order Hirudinida; family Piscicolidae; genus Piscicola; species Piscicola geometra. Next base: position 6,115,409 of record OX030964.1, read on the forward strand.
AGTTTTCTCACATTTCTCCTTATCTTCGTTTGTTACATTGGTTACCTTTGAGATCTAGAGTGACTTTTAAAATATGTTTAAATATGTTTAAAATTCATAAGTGTAATGCTCCAATTTACCTTAAAAATCTAATTAAACAACCCCTTAAATCTGGTCTAAGATCATCCACCTTTAATCGTTCTTTTCGTTTTCCAGTTAAACACTCTTTTGCTAAACGTTCTTTTTCTTACTGTGGTCCTCTTTTATGGAATTCTTTACCTTCTTCTTTAACTTCAACTAAGTCACTCATAACTTTCCGTTGAGGCCTGAAGACGTACTTGTTTGGGACGTGATAGCTGAGCGCTTTTGTTCGCTTAGTAAAGGGCGCTATAAAAATTATTAGTGATTGATTGATTGATCAAATAGTTGCCGAAATAATAAAAATAATATGGCTGCCTTTAGTTATTGTTATTTTTATTCTGTCGTACATACACCAGCTGATTTTAGTAAATAAACATGCGCTCGTCCATAGGCTTTTTGTATTTAAGAAGTTTTACGGTATTTGGTAGTAAATCCCTATAAATTTAAGCTAGTTTTCAAACACTAAAATCTTTGAGAGAAATTGTTTTTAAATATTTTTTATTTATAGTTATCAACTTATGGAACTGACATTTTATCCGAAAAAGTGCCATTACCGAGTGTATTTCAATTATTCACGCTCTATCAACAAAAGCAAAAATTTATTTCCTATTTTTCCGATCGACACATAATCAAAAACACATCACAGACGATCGCATACGTTATATCATAAAAACTTCACGCCATTTTACACGTAGAATGATTTTGAAAGCATTTCAGGATATAGGCGGACTTCTGATGGATGGGTGTGTGTGCCTGAATAGATTGGGTAATAAATGATGTAACGAGAGAATAAAGGATGTGCTAGAGTTGTTCGCATGTGTTTCTGGCATAAAGAGATCAGTCCTAGAGAGGGAATATCAAAATTCATTTCTTCATTTTCACTTCTTCCTTCTATAAGTTTGTCTTCTTGTTTTTTTTTATTTTTACACTTTTTTTTCATTTTTCTATTTTTTCAATCATCATTAGTATTATCTTTCTCTGCCGTTAACACTTGAAGAAAGAATAAAAATGCTGAAATGGAAAACCAGGCTTGAATCTTCCTCGTTCATTTTCATGCATGTTATTACCGCTTCACGTCGGATAAATAAATGGACATTCTTCGTCAATAAATAACTCAGTGCTACTTGAGTGAGTCAGTGTTCCTAAGGAATTCCCTAATGATCAGAACTTACAGTTATTCCCCACATACCTCTCGATCCATTGGTTCAGTCACGTTTCATAATCAGCGTCACTACCCTCGTTTTGAAGGCAGGTAGGACTAATCTTGTTTGCTCTTTTGTGTCGTTTCTTTGGTCTTTTTAAACGCTCTAACACTTTTCAAGTCAGTGTTTACCTCCCTTCTTACAGTAAACCCTTCGTGTTTTTCTTTCACATTCAAATCACCATACAACACAAACCAAAAAGTATTGAAGCTTCGCGCTGTGCTATTACGCAATGAGAAAAGCTTGAGAATGTGTATTTAACAGAGCAGCAAACCGAGGCAGAAGACGTGCTTGGAGCTTTTGACAGGGAGGTCTCTGGACTCGATGATGGCAAACCAGCCGTTGGGGTAGACCGGAGGGACCTTGCCAGTCCTCCTTCTCCTCATCAGGGTTGCCACGGTCAAGGCCTTTCCCGCCGCTTGCTTCCCATCTGATCCGTACCCCACTTCGCCGAGCAGTCTGACGCGGTTGAATGGTTCAAAGAGGAAGCGGTAGAGACATTTGAGGACGAGAAAGAGTGGGATGCAGAGGAGGGATAGGATGCTGTAGTCGATGAGAGTGGTGGATAGTTGGCTTCGTATGTGCGATGGGTGGAGTGATGATGGGAGGTTGTGGATTAGGGTGGAGAAAATGTCAATTGGAAGTTGCAAGAGCTTGTCGACTAAAAGGCCGGATGTGGCGGGAGGAAGGAGTGAAGAGAGGAAGATGACTGCGAATGCTTGGAGGGGCATGATGTCTGTTGTTGTTGTTGTTGCTTCAAGTTTTGTTGTTTCTATCATACAATTGTGCTTGTTTCAAGTGTATTTATTGTCGCAACAGATGTTGAAGTTTCAAATGAATAGTTTTTATTTATTTGACGCAATGAATAAGATTGCAAAATCTAATGACTTTTGATTCAGGAATTCCTCCGAAGTATGAAACAAAATACTATTTAAAAACGCTGTCCTAATAGAATTTCGCATCCACTTGCAGACCCAACCTATAATTTATAGACTGCAATCAATATAAAGGTCTAATCGTCCAAGAAAATTAAAAATGCTTTCCCAGCTCCGTTATTAAACTCTCAGAATGATCTTCAGAGCAGCAACCATTCGCTACTTTATTTGCTTCACACGATCAAAGACTATCACGTACTGGCTTCGCAATAATCCGAACTGCAATTGTTTTATATAGATTCTCAGTACACCCCTCGTGACCATTATAGATAGATACATATATATATATATATATGTGTGTGTGTGTTGCAGGCAATCCGTGGATTGCCTATTTCTACACATTGCCTGAAACATACATACACTTCATAGATGTGGTTAGACGGCGTTAACAATGATTGCAATGTTGGATTCTTTGGCAAACTGGTTGTTGTGTACCTTCCAGAACTCCACATCGAAACTTCATTAGGCATTCACTCCCTGAATTGCATCGGATAATCTAGGTTGCATTATGCATTGATTATGCCAAGGCGTCGAGTGGGTTTTTAATTTTTAAGAAGGTTTTTTCTATATTGATTTTGGCTGAATAAAGAGGGAAAAAACAAATTATTCTTATTTTGTTTGATTTGATTTTACATGATTTATTGTTTAAAATATTCTAAATAGACATATTAATAACATATATTTATTTGTAAAAACTCTTGAATTTCTTTTATAAACATAAAAAAAGCAACAACTTTGGCTAAAGCCGGTATTGTTTGAGGATCTGAGGATGATTTCCAAATGTGATCAGGTGCATTGCAATAAAGATATGCTAATAAAAGAGATATTCTTTCGAAAATTATGTAAATGATTCATCGGGAAATACACGAATTTTATAATTTCTCCATTTAAGCTGAATCATGGATTCATGTTATCTTATTTATTCATATTAAAAGTTGAAAGACGCCAACCAGTGCATCCGACAATTATTGGCAAGCTTGTTGTGCAATAAGAACTCTCTGACAACTGTCAAATGGGTTGAATGTGTCACCAGTCATTTTCAAAGAGTGACGCCAAGCTAGACTAAAAAGAGAAAGTCTTTCTTTTAGTCATCTGCTTATATAGCAAGGGCGGCAATCTTGGGGGGTCCTGGGGTCCCGACTTCCCCACTTTTTGGTAGTGAGGGGGTCCGCCTTAATGTGGACTCCCTCAATTTTTCAATAAAAAAATACTTAAACTCTTGTTTTGATGCGAGCATAATCGTCAAACATGGCATTAAACAGAATGTTTACATAGTAATACATTGTGAGTATGTGTATTTATAGTTATAGCTGTCTAAAACAAAACTATTCATTGTTTACTTAAATATTTTTATCCAAACAGTAGTCGAAAAAGTTATTTTAAGTGGGGTAAGAAGGGTCCACACCCCAGAACCCCCCTGGATCGTCCATGCTGGGTAGAACCTTCCCAAGATATGCAGCAGATCACCGCCCCTGTTATATAGGACTGAGTATTAGTTATTTTTAAAATCCAATTCATGGGTTTTTTTTAAAATTATTATATAATTCTTAGTTTTATTCTACATTTTATTCTACATCTGATCATCTATGTTTGGTTAGCGGCTGCCATTTTGGCAGCCGCTCAAATAAATTTGTGGAATAAACGGTTTTGGGTATAATATATTAACATTTTAGAATCTAAAGTCTAAATAAAAATTAAATTTAATTAATTAGAATGTTTTTAGTTCAAATGTTGGTTGTTTTGAATCTGTCGAGAATGGCCGCAGCAGACCAAGATGGCCGCAGGGAATCAAAGCGCACAAGGAGAAAGGATAAAGGAGAAAGCTTTCCATAGCAGCAGCAGTACCAGCGTTGGCAAAGACTTCTCCTTCACCCTCTTTCGCAGCCTCGGCACCAGTGACAAGACAGAAAATTGAGAAGAATGATGATTGTGTTTTGAGGATGATGTGGTAATGATTGTGCTGTGGTATGAGTGTTGGTATTGTGGTGATGAAAGAATTTTTTATTTATGGTGATAGTGATTTTTTGGCGGTGATTGTCATGGTGGGGTGGGTGAGGTTGGATTATTGAGGTTGATCGTGTGTTTATATATATATATTTTAATTTATATATATACATATATTGGTAATGGTCTAAAAACCGTTTTATTTAACAAATTTATTTGAAGAGCGCCTTTGTTCACTTAGTAAAGGGCGCTATACAAATCATTAGTGATTGATTGATTGATACATCCCAACATGTTTTAAACACTTCTCTTTCATAAAACTTTGAACAGTAATATTAATAACAACCACTATAATTGATTATTTTGGAAATAAAAAATAATTTTTAT
>OX030964.1:6124996-6137496 GCA_943735955.1 Piscicola geometra
CTAGCCTCAAGGAGGGTGTGTGGTGGGGAAGGGGGTTTGGGATGGTTGTGGTGGGGAAGGGGGTTTGGGATGGTTGTGGTGGCTTTGGGGTTGGGATGGTTGTGGTGGGTTTGAGGTTGGGATGGTTGTGGTGGGTTTGGGGTTGGGATGGTTTACATAAATTATTGTCATTATTATTTTTATTATTGCTATTATTGCTATAATTATTTCCATTATTAATATATTCAAAGTTATTATTTCCACCCACGACAGAGGAGGAGGAGGAGGAGGAGGGAGGGGACCAGTCATGCCTCAGTGAACCGATCATTTCTCGGTCACACCTCAGTGATCTGGTCTCTGAAGCGGCCAAGCTCAAGTCTGTGTCCCTCATGAACCAGGTTGGTTTGGGTCGTGATGGTGTGTGGGGTGGAGGGTGATGGGGGGGGGTAAGGAGGGTGATGGGGGGGGGGGTGGGTAAGGGTGGTGAGGGGGTGGGTAAGGGTGGTGGGGGTTGAAAAGGTGTGCATGGAGTAGGGGAGGGCGATGGTGGGATGGGGTGGAATGGTAAAGGAAAGGGTGTGGGGAATGGTGGAATTGGTGTGGGATTTTGAGGGATAGAGTGAGAGAGGGAAGTTGTGAGTGGGTTGATGAGGAGTGTGGAGTAGTGAGTGGCAGGAAAGCGAATAGATGGCTTGAGTAGGGAGAGAAGAGAGAGATTATAGATTAAGGAAAGATTCAGTGATATCAAGTCACCATAGCATCATCAATCATACATCCCTGTTCGTACCACCCCCCCCCCCCCTTCCATCTGCAGATTCCTTACGAACGGCTGGTGAAACTGCTGACGCTGATGAGGTTCTCCATCAAGCAGGGAATCAAGTCGATGCCCTTCGAGGAACTCATGGTGCGTCTTCCGTGCGGTGTGTCGTGGCAGTTGTCGTTCCACCATGCCTCCATCTTTTTCACCAACACTCCTCCCACAATTATAACACCGTCCATTTTTTTCGACCTATCTTCCTTTAAAATCTGTTTTCTTTATGAGTATTTCTCAATTGCCCCATCATCGTTTCAGCATTACTATTCCATAGCCACCATTCCACTGACACCATCACATCAACACCACAACCATCCAACCACAAACCACCTCCACCATCCACTCCCACCACCATCCACTCCCACCATCCACCACCACCATCCACTCCCACCATCCACCTCCACCATCCACCACCACCATCCACTCCCACCATCCACCACCACCATCCACTCCCACCACCATCCACTCTCACCACCATCCACCACCACCATCCACTCCCACCATCCACTCTCACCACCATCCACTGCCACCACCACCACAGGAAACGGAAGAAGATCAACTCTTCCGGCAACTGACGCTCGAGCACGTGGAAGCCTCGTTGGACGCGTGTCATGCCTGTATGATCATCATCACCTCCCCTGACATGCCCAAGCAGGTGGTGATGATGATGATTGTGGTGGTGGCGGTGAAAATTATTATAATTATTAGGATGATGATGATGATGGTGACGACGACGATGATGACGATGATGATGATGATGACGACGATGATGATGATGATGATGACGATGATGATGATGACGACGACGACGATGATGATGATGATGACGACGATGATGATGATGATGATGACGACGACGATGACGATGATGATGATGATGATACCGACGCACAGGTGTTCATCGAGGACGTGATTGAGGAGGTGCTGAGGTGCACGAGCAAGCACATGCGCAACATCGTCTTCCCGCTCTTCGACCCCATCTACCGCACCTCCTCTTCCTCCTCTTCCTCCACCAGTGCGTTTGTGGTGTGGTTGGTTGGGAGGGGGTGGGTGGTTGGGTGGGTGGTGGTGTGGTGTGGTTAGGAGGGGTGGGTGGGTTGTGGTTGTGGTGGTGGTTGTGGTTGTGGTGGGGAGGATGATTGTGGAGGGGAGTGGGGGGGGAAGGATGGGGGGTGGTGGTGGTTGTGGTAGTCATGGGAGTTTAGGTTGGGTGAAGATTCTTGGTTAGGGCTAGGGTTGAAGAGAGATCAGGGAATTGGCTAGGGTTGAAAAGAGGTCAGGATAAGGGTCAAGGAGGGGTGAGGGTTAGGGTTAAAGAGGGGTTATGTTAAGGGTTAATCCTATTGAGTGACTACACCAAAAATGGATTAGTTAATTCCGTAAATGGAACACAAACAACACCCTCCCGCCCCCCACAAAGGCATAAAGGCGCGGAGGGCTAGGGCGGGGCCGAGGGACAACAGTCTGACGGGCATTTACAACAAACTCACCGAGATCACTGGCCTCCTGTCGGAGCTGGTGCACGTGCAACAACTCACCGACTCGATCGTCCTGCAGGTGGGTAGGAGGGGGTGGTGTGGGTGGTGTGGGTGGTCTTGTTGGAGGTGGTGTGTGGGTGGTCTTGTTGGAGGGAGCGCTGTGGGTGGTCTTGTTGGAGGGGGGTGTGGGTGGTCTTGTTGGAGGGAGGGGTGTGGGGGGTCTTGTTGGAGGGAGGGGTGTGGGTGGTCTTGTTGGAGGGAGGTGTTGTGGGTGGTCTTGTTGGAGGGAGGGGTGTGGGTGGTCTTGTTGGAGGGAGGTGTTGTGGGTGGTCTTGTTGGAGGGAGGGGTGGTCTTGTTGGAGGGAGGGGTGTGGGTGGTCTTGTTGGAGGGAGGGGGTGTGGGTGGTCTTGTTGGAGGGAGGTGGTGTGGGTGGTCTTGTTGGAGGGAGGGGTGTGAGTGGTCTTGTTGGAGGGAGGGGTGTGGGTGGTCTTGTTGGAGGGAGGTGGTGTGGGTGGTCTTGTTGGATGTGAGGTGGTGTGGGTGGTCTTGTTGGATGTGAGGTGGTGTGGGTGGTCTTGTTGGAGGGAGGTGGTGTGGGTGGTCTTGTTGGAGGGAGGGGTGTGGGTGGTCTTGTTGGAGGGAGGTGGTGTGGGTGGTCTTGTTGGAGGGAGGGGTGTGGGTGGTCTTGTTGGAGGGAGGTGGTGTGGGTGGTCTTGTAGGAGGGAGGGGTATGGGTGGTCTTGTTGGAGGGAGGTGGTGTGGGTGGTCTTGTTTGAGGGAGGGGTGTGGGTGGTCTCATTGGAGGGAGGTGGTGTGGGTGGTCTTGTTGGAGGGAGGGGTGTGGGTGGTCTTGTTGGAGGGAGGGGGTGTGGGTGGTCTTGTTGGAGGGAGGGGTGTGGGTGGTCTTGTTGGAGGGAGGTGGTGTGGGTGGTCTTGTTGGAGGGAGGGGTGTGGGTGGTCTTGTTGGAGGGAGGTGGTGTGGGTGGTCTTGTTTGAGGGAGGGGTGTGGGTGGTCTTGTTGGAGGGAGGTGGTGTGGGTGGTCTTGTTGGAGGGAGGGGTGTGGGTGGTCTTGTTGGAGGGAGGGGGTGTGGGTGGTCTTGTTGGAGGGAGGGGTGTGGGTGGTCTTGTTGGAGGGAGGTGGTGTGGGTGGTCTTGTTGGAGGGAGGGGTGTGGGTGGTCTTGTTGGAGGGAGGGGTGTGGGTGGTCTTGTTGGAGGGAGGTGGTGTGGGTGGTCTTGTTGGAGGAGGGGTGTGGGTGGTCTTGTTGGAGGGAGGGGTGTGGGTGGTCTTGTTGGAGGGAGGTGGTGTGGGTGGTCTTGTTGGAGGGAGGGGGTGTGGGTGGTCTTGTTGGAGGGAGGGGGTGTGGGTGGTCTTGTTGGAGGGATGTGGTGTGGGTGGTCTTGTTGGAGGGAGGTAGTGTGGGTGGTCTTGTTGGAGGGAGGGGGTGTGGGTGGTCTTGTTGGAGGGAGGGGTGTGGGTGGTCTTGTTGGAGGGAGGGGTGTGGGTGGTCTTGTTGGAGGGAGGTGGTGTGGGTGGTCTTGTTGGAGGGAGGGGGTGTGGGTGGTCTTGTTGGAGGGAGGGGGTGTGGGTGGTCTTGTTGGAGGGATGTGGTGTGGGTGGTCTTGTTGGAGGGAGGTAGTGTGGGTGGTCTTGTTGGAGGGAGGGGGTGTGGGTGGTCTTGTTTGAGGGAGGGGGTGTGGGTGGTCTTGTTGGAGGGGGTGTTGTGGGTGGTCTTGTTGGAGGGAGGTAGTGTGGGTGGTCTTGTTGGAGGGAGGTGGTGTGGGTGGTCTTGTTGGAGGGAGGTGGTGTGGGTGGTCTTGTTGGAGGGAGGGGTGTGGGTGGTCTTGTTGGAGGGAGGGAGTTTTTTGGTGGTTTTGGTTTTCTTTGGGAAGGTGATTTGGCAGTCGTTTGGAGGGTTATTTGGGGGTTTAAAACGGCATAATCCTTAGTTAAATTTTCCTAGGTTCATGGTGATGATGAGGATGATGATGATGATGATGATGATGATGATGATGATGATGATGATGATGATGATGATGATGATGATGCTACTCAGATCTCATCGTTGTCGGTGTCTCCCTTCTTCGTAGAGAACATTCCCGAACTGCAACTCAACTCCCTCAAACTCGTCACCAGTGTACGTGTGTGTGTGTTTGTGTGTGTGTGTGTGTGTGTGTGTCGTTGTATGTGTGTGGGTGTGTGTGTGTGTCGTTGTATGTGTGTGTGCGTGTGTGTGTCGCTACGTTTTGTGTGTATGCTTCGGATTTTATGTTTGTGTTTTCACTATAAAATCTTTTCAAAAAGATATCCTAAATCATGCATTTAAGCCTCAATTATGTTCAATTATTCAATCAATCAATCAATCCCCTCCCTTATAATCAACCCCAATGCTCCCTCTCCACTCCATCCCACGGCAGATCTTCAGCAAGTACGAGAAGCATCGGCAGCTGATCCTCGAGGACATCCTCTCGTCGCTGGCTCGTCTGCCCTCCTCCAAGAAGAATGTCCGCACCTATCGGTCAGTGCCTCCTCGCGCCCCCCCCCCCCCCTCTCGGCCATTTTCCTCAGTCTCTCAATCACTTCCACACTTCCATCGTACCAAACAGCACCGCACTACACTATCCCATCTTTCTAAATTACACTACCGTCTTTTTCTCAAAAACACCACACCGTCCCTTCAAACCACACCACACCATCACTATTTCGACCACACTAAACCACCACTTCAACCAACCCCCTACCTCAACCAACCCCCTACCTCAACCAACCCCCCACCTCAATCCACCCCCCACCTCAACCCACCCCCCACTCTAACCCACCCCCCCCCTCCACCTGCAGCCTCAACCCCGAGGAGAACATCCAGATGCTGACAGCACTCGCCCTCCAACTCATCCAGTGCGTCATCAAACTGCCACACAAGCAGGAGCCGCTGCTGTATGACGACGATGAGGAGGATGAGGAGGAGGAGGGGAAGGGTGGTGGTGGTGATAATGATGGGGCTAAGAAGTCGAGTGGTGCTCCTGATGATGATGATGCCGCCGCCAAGGCCAGGATAAAACGAATGCTGAAGCAGAAGTCGTTGTTCACGGTTGGTGGTGCTGATGATGATTTGTTGGTATTACTATGTACCACTCCACCATCACCAATACTGTCACACCACCATCACCACTACACACCACCAACACCACACCTTTCCACAATTACCACTCCACTTCAACACCACTCCTCTTATCTCCACACTCCACCACTCATCATCATTCACTCCACACCCCCACCACTAAACCATCACCGCTCCGCCACCAACCCTACCACGCCACCACCATCACTAACCCACCCCATCACCAACCCTACCACCCCACCACCAACCCTACCACGCCACCACCACCAACCCTACCACTCCACTCCATCACCAACCCTACCAACCCATCATCACCAACCCTACCACCCCATAATCACCAACCCTACCACGCCACCACCATCACCAACCCTACCACGCCACCACCATCACCAACCCTACCACCCCATCACCAACCCTACCACCCTATCACCAACCCTACCACCCCATCACCAACCCTACCACCCCATCACCAACCCTTCCACCCCATCACCAACCCTTCCACCCCATCACCAACCCTTCCACCCTATCACCAACCCTTCCACCCCATCACCAACCCTACCACCCCACCACCACCAACCCTACCACCCCATCACCAACCCTACCACGCCATCACCAACCCTACCACGCCATCACCAACCCTACCACGCCATCACCAACCCTACCACGCCATCACCACCAACGACCACAGGCGGAGAACGAAGCGCTAGTGCTCTCCTCTTACGAAACGTCGATCAAGACCGCTCACAACTTCCTGCATGTCTTCCTCGGAAAGTGAGTTGTCGCATTGCATAGGCGGTTCGGATGTCCCTACACGTTCAAATCTTCCCTCCCTATACATTCATTTATTTCTCTTTTTCCTAACACATCTATCCATTTGTTCACCCATCCATTCATCAATGTATTCATTTACCCATTTATCCGTTCATCCACAAACACATCCGTTCATCCACTCATTCATCTATCCATCTATCCAGTCATCCATCCACCCAACCAATCACAACCTAACCACAAACCGCCAATCCACAATCATATCCCCACTCTCACTCCACCAACCCATCCCCCTACAAACCACCCACCCACCAAGCCATTCCCTCCACCACCCACCCACCAACCCATCCCCCTACAAACCACACCCCACCAACCCATCCCCTACAAACCACCCACCCACCAACCCATCCCTTCCACCACCCACCCACCAACCCACCCACCACCCACCAACCATCCACCCCAACAAACCACCCACCCCACCACCCCTCCAACCACCCTACCACCAACCCCCCAACAAACCACCCACCCATCCCTTCCCAGGTGCACTTCAAAGGAGGAAGACGACTACCGCAGTCTCTTCAGCAACTTCGTCAACGACCTCCTCGCCACCGTCAACAAGCCAGAGTGGCCCGCTGCCGAGTTGCTCCTCTCGATCCTGGGATCCCTGCTGGTTGGTTGGTTGGTTGGTTGTGGATGGAATGGGGTGTGATGGGAGGGTTGGCTGGGGATGGGATGGGAAGGTTGGTTGGGGAGGGAATGGGATAGAAGGGTTGGTTGGGGAAGGGATGGTTGGGGAAGGTTGGTTGGGGAGAGGATGGGATGGGAGGGTTGGTTGGGGTTGGTTGGGGATGGGATGGTTGGGAATGGGATGGGAGGGTTGGTTGGGGAGGGGATGGGAGGGTTAGATGGGAATGAGATGGAAGGGTTGGTTGGGGAGGGTCGGTGGATAGGGAAGGAGATGGATAGAGTGAGGTCTCACTTCAACCACAATCGCCACTTCTACCCTCGCCCACCACTACCACCATCATCACCCACCACCCTCCATCACCCACCACCCTCCATCATCCACCACCCCCCCTACACCCACCACCCTCCATCACCCCCCCTACAACCACCACCACCCCCACAAAGGTCAAGCAGTTCAGCTGCAAGAGCGTCGAGATGTCGCTCAGGGTGGCTTCCCTCGACTACTTGGGGGTGGTGGCTGCACGACTGAGGAAGGATGCGGTCAGTAGTCGCACCGACGAGACTGTCATCGATGAGATTGTCGTTCGGGTGCGTGTGGGGGTTGTTTGGGGGGGGGGGGGGTTGTTTGAAGGGGTTGTTTGGGGGGGGGGTTGTTTGGGGGGGGGGTTGTTTTGGGGGGGTGGTTTTGAGAGGGGTTTGCTAGGGGGTGGGGAAGGTAGGTTAGTTTAGGGGTGTGGGTTAGACGCTGGGTAAGTGGTTAAGTGTGTGGGGAGGTTTGGTTGAGAGTGGTTGAGGAGAGGGGAACGGAACAATTGGGCGATGGTTTATGCTGAGAAGAAGAAGAAGGGGTGGTTGAGATGTGGTCGGTCTAGAGAGTGCATTCGGGTGCTTTCAAATTTGTCAGTGTTCAACGTGTTCGGAGGTTAGTTCTCTTCCACCACCACCACCACCACCACCTCATCATCATCATCACCATCAGCTGAGCGCCAATGATGACTCACCGAAGCATTACAAGTCCCTCGACAGCTCATTGGACGATACCCTTTTTGACTCCGCCCCCCATGACGACCTCGACAACAAAGTGCGCCAATCAAGATTCACCTACATCACTAATTTATTCATCGCCATATCTGATCACTTTTGCTTTTTATAATCATTTAATTCTTCTATTCTTTCCATCACACTTTCCTTCTACTATCACCTTCACCACTGTCATTATTATTCATTACCTCCGTTCCACTTATTCACCCTCTTCCTTCCTTCCCTCCCACACATCTTTTTTCCACCTCCTATGCACCCTTCTCTCCATTCCACCTCCCTTCCACTCACTTCTCTACTCCACCATACACCTCCCCTCCTCTCCACTCCACCATAAACCGCCCTTCCACTTCCTTCTCTTCCACCCATACACCTCCCCTCTCCTCCACTCCACCCATAAACCTCCCTTCCACTCCCTTCTCCTTCACCAATACACCTCCCCTCTCCTCCACTCCACCCATAAACCTCCCCTCCCTTCCAGTCCACTCCACTCCACTCCACGCACACAGAGCAAGGGCAAGTGCACACAGCATCAGCGTACGCAGGTGCTGCAGAAGGGTCTCCTGTCCTACCTGGCCGCCCACTCACTCACCGACCCCTCCCTCATCGTACCTACCTATTTATTAATTAATTGATTGATGCTACTCCAATTAGTCAATAATATATGTTTATACATCCAATTTAATAATTAATCCATTTAATGTTCTTCTTGAATAATAGATTAAGTATACAAATTATTCTTTTTCCCCGGCAAAGGGCAGTTTCCCATAACATAGATTAGGCCTCACACTGCCCACCTCACACTGCCCACAGTTCGCCAGCAAGTTCTACGTGGCTCAGTGGCTGAAAGACTGCCGGAAGGAAGTGGAAAGGGCGGCCCTCAAACCCGAAGCTCCACCCACTTCTGCCGGAAACAGGAAAAAGAAGAAGACGCCGAAGACGAAGAAGAAGAAGATCGTGAAGAAGGAGAAAAGTAAAAGAGGAAATACGACCAGGGGTAGAAATGTAATTAACAGCGACGATGATGATGATGATGACGAAGATGATGATGATGATGATACTGAAGATGACGAGGAGGAAGAGGATGAGGGTGATGATGATACCGAGAGGGAGGATGGAGTGGGTGGGGAGGAGGAGGTGAAGAGGGTGGTTCGGAAGAGGAAGGAGTTCTTGTTCGGCGAAGTGGACTTCATGAACGTGAAGAGGTCCGCCCTCAAGTCAGTGGGCAGGGTCTTTCATGATGTCTTTCAGTATCATCATCAGTATCATCATCAGTATCATCATCAGTATCATCATCAGTATCATCATCAGTATCATCATCAGTATCATCATCAGTATCATCATCAGTATCATCATCAGTATCATCATCAGTATCATCATCATTATCATCAGTATCATCATCACCATCACAACCCCATCACCATAATTACCACGACCATCATCATCTTCATCACCACCACCACCATGATCTTCCCCGCCACCATCACAATCACCACCACCATCACAATCACCACCACCACCACCACCACCACCACCATCATCATCATGACCACAGACAATCAGCTTGCAAGCTGGACAGGGCATCGGCTCAACTGGTCGCCAGGTACCTAGCCTCGAACAGACCCTTCTGCCAGTCATTCGACATCTACCTCACCCAAGTCGGCTCCTATACTCCATTGCTGCCCATTTCTGCTCTTTTTATTATTAAATTTATTATTAAATTTATTATTAAATTTATTATTATTATTAAATTTATTATTTTTATTAAATGTATTATTATTATTAAATTTATTATTATTATTAAATTTATTATTAGTATTATTAAGTGAGCTTGTCTACTCCATCATTGATTACCAGCATGATTTCACCAATCAACATATTGGTTCATTCTTTTTTATTTATTATTCTTTTTTATTTATTATTCTTTTTAATTTATTATTATTTTGTATTTATTATTATTTTTTTTATTATTCTTTTTTTATTATTCTTTTGTTTTTATTGTTTTTTTGTTTTTATTATTCCTTTGTTTTATTGTTCTTTTGTTTTTATTATTCTTTTGTTTTTATTATTCTTTTGTTTTTATTATTCTTTTGTTTTATTATTCTTTTGTTTTTATTATTCTTTTCTTTTTATTATTCTTTTGTTTTATTATTCTTTTGTTTTTATTATTCTTTTCTTTTTATTATTCTTTTGTTTTATCTCTTTATTTTATTAATCTTCACTATTTGGAGAACTTCAGTTGCGTGACCTGGCGCTATATACGACAATTATTATTATTATTATTATTATTATTATTATTATTATTATTATTGTTATGATTATTGTTATGATTATTATTATTATGATTATTGTTCTACCATCTTCTCTATCATCACTATCCCACCCATTTTCTAACTATCAAAAGCATCTCATCCCCATCACTTCGCTTCTACATTTTCTCTCTCCATCAAAACCGTCTCTTTCTCTCCATCTCTCGCCATCTCTCTCTCTCCTTCTTTCTATCTCTCTTTCTCCATCTTTCTATCTCTCTCTCTCCATCCCTCTCTCTCCATCTCTTTCCCACCATTATCCCATCCATTACCATTTTATTTCTATCATTACCATCACACACACATCACTTCACTCCCCTACCCATCCCATTTCCCCCCCCCTCCTCCATCATTCCACCCCTCACCCTCCACCCTCCATCATTCCACCCCTCACCCCCTCCCCTACACCCCCCAACAAAGATCCTAAAAGTGCTGGAGGAGCACGCAGTGGCGGTGAGGTCAAGGGCGTTGAAGTGTTTGGCGTCAGTCGTTGAGGCTGACCCTTCTGTCCTGGCCAGGGTGCGTGGGTGCATGGGTGCATGGGGGTGGGGGGTTTGGTTTGGTGGGTGCATGGGTGCCTGGGGGTGGGGGGTTTGGTTTGGTGGGTGCATGGGTGCATGGGGGTGGGGGGTTTGGTTTGGTGCGTGCATGGGTGCCTGGGGGTGGGGGGTTTGGTTTGGTGGGTGGGTGCATGAGTGGGGGGTTTGGTTTGGTGGGTGGGTGCATGGGTGCCAAAGGGGGGGGGGTTTGGTTTGGTGGGTGGGTGCATGGGTGTGGGGGATTTGATTTGGTGGGTGGGTAGGTGGGTTGATGGTTGTTGGAGTGGGTGGTGGTTGGGGGAGGAGGAGGGGCATGGTTAGTGGGTTGGTGGGAGATGGGTGGAGTGGTGAAAGGGTTAGGAGGTGGTTTACAGTGTGTTTGCCTTGAAAGAGGGGAAAGGTGTTGGTGGTGTGAGAGGAGATTTTGGTGCACTTTAAGATTTTAATATGTAATTAAAAGTTATAATTAGAGCTGCGACTACTACTGCAACTACCACCGTCACCACCGCTACCACCATCACCGCTACCACCACCACCACCACTACCACCGCTACCACCACCACCACCACCAGAGAGACATGCAAACAGGCGTCCACAACCGCTTCCTCGACAACTCAACGTCGGTGAGGGAGGCAGTGGTGGAGTTGGTCGGGAAGTTCATCCTGGTGCAACCGTCGCTCACCCACCAGTACTACGAGATGTTGTCGTCGAGGATATTGGTGGGTGGGTTGGGATGGGGTGGTTGGGAGTGGGATGGGGTGGTTTTGTTGGGTAGGATGGGTGGGTTGGGTGGGATGGTTGGGTAGGATGGGTGGTGGTTTAGGGGGGGTGGGTTGGGCGGGATGGTTGGGAGGGGGATGGGTGGTTGGGAGTGGGATGGTTGGGTTGGGTAGGATGGGTGGGTTGGGTAGGATGGTGGTTTAGGATAGGTGGGTTTGGATCGCGGGGGTGTGTTTGGCGGATGGTTTGGGTGGGTTGTTTAGGGGAGGGGAGGATGGTGGATGGTGTGAGTGGATGGTTGGGATGGTGGAGTGGTAAATGGGTTGGTTGAATGGGATGTTGGTGGTAGATAGGTGGGCTGGTTGATGGGTGGATGATTGATTGATAAGGAGATCGGGAGTAGAAAGATTAATGACTAGTGAGGGAGTAGGGATGGTTGGAGGTCAGTAATTGTGGTGGGACTGTGAAGTGCATGAGATGGTGTGGTGATAGGTGGGGGTCGCAGGGTGGATATAATAGGGGAAGAGGGGGATAAACTGGCAAACACGAGGATATATAGAATGTTTAAACATCCACCCCACTCCATCCTTCACCACCCTCTCTTCCACCACCCTCCCTTCCACCACCACCACCCTCCCTTCCACCACCACCACCCTCCCTTTCACCACCACCACCCTCCCTTCCACCACCACCACCACCCTTCCACCACCACCACCCTCCCTTCCACCACCACCACCAGGACAAAGGCATCAGCGTTCGGAAAAGAGTGATCAAGATCTTCCGAGACATCTGCATCCATCAGACCTCGTTCCCGCGTATCCCCGAGATGTGTGTCAAGATGGTTTGTCGAGTGAACGACGAGGAGGGCATCAGGGTGCGTGCGTTTGTGGTGGTGGTGGTAGTGGTGGGAGTGGCGGTGGTGGTGGTGGGAGAAAGGGAGAGGGTGGTGGGAGTAAGGTGGG
The DNA here is from genome assembly GCA_943735955.1 of Piscicola geometra. Lineage (NCBI taxonomy): Eukaryota > Metazoa > Annelida > Clitellata > Hirudinida > Piscicolidae > Piscicola > Piscicola geometra. The sequence goes on from OX030964.1 coordinate 6,137,410, forward strand.
GGGGGAAGGGTGGGAGTAAGGTGGTGCGTCTGTGGTAGTGGTGGTGGTAGGAGTGGTGGAGGTGGTGCGTTTGTGGCGGTGGTGGTG
>OX030964.1:6142496-6174996 GCA_943735955.1 Piscicola geometra
AACAATTCCAATAATACAACCTTAAATTCTACCACCACTATCAGTGAAAACACCAACAACACCACCAACAACACCACCAACAACACAAACAACACCACCAACACAAACAACAACACCAACACAAACAACACCAACACAAACAACACAAACAACAACAACACCGACGGCATGATTCTGCAACCGGCGATGCGTTGCCAAGTGTTGATCAACATGAAGGACTATCTGATGGAAGAGGAGGCGAAGATGGCGAAGGCTGATGCTGCATGTGAGGGGGGTGGATGGAGGGGTGGATGAAGGGGGTTGAAAAGAGGATGCATGGTGGATGGAAGGGGTTGAGAAGAGGATGCATAGCGGAGTCACATAGTTTCGTCCCTGCACACAAGAACCTCCCACAAACCTGCACACAAGAACCTCCCACAAACCTGCACACAAGCACCTCCCACAAACCTGCACACAAGCACCTCCCACAAACCTGCACACAAGCACCTCCCACAAACCTGCACACAAGCACCTCCCACAAACCTCCACACAAGCACCTCCTACAAACCTGCACACAAGCACCTCCCACAAACCTCTCCAGGGAAGAAACAAAACGAGAAAGAGGACCTCAAAGAAATGGGTGATGTGCAGTCTGGGTGAGTCATCCATCCTTCCCTCACTCATCCCTCATTTACACTCTCACCTTCCTTCATTCACCCACTCATCCATTCTTCATTAACTCATTTCCACTTCTTCATTCATTTATTTTTCACGCCACCATTCATTCATTTCACCATTCCACCCATTTATAAATCCTAATTTAAACCCTCCCCCTCCCCTCCTTCCCTCCCCCTCCCCTCCTTCCCTCCCCCTCCCCTCTTCCCTCCCTCCCTCCCCTCCCCTCCCTCCCCACCCCTCCACTGACGTCACCAGCATGGCAAGCACCATCGTGCAGGTCTACCTCAAACAGATCCTCGAGTCCTTCTTCCACCTGGACCAGCAGGTGACCATTCCAGCATCCCCTATCATTCTTTAATATTATATATATATATATATATATATATATATATATATATATATATATATATATATATATATATATATATATATATATATATATATATATATATATATATATATATATATATATATATATATATATATATATATATATATATTAGTTTATTATAGATACATATAAATAATCTTTGGTAATTACTTGTTTGTTTAGTTTATTCGAATTATTTTAATACATTTAATTCATTAAATTAACTTTTCTAGTTTATTCTCATAATTTAAATATATATATATATTCAAAAATTTTTAAATTTAATATCTTCGTTTAATTACAATCTTTCCTTCCACCACCATCATCATCATCATCATCATCACCACCACCATCATCATCATCATCACCACCATCATTCCCACCATCATCATCACCATCATCATCACCACCATCATCATCATCATCATCACCACCATCATCCCCACCATCATCATCATCATCATCATCATCACCACCATCATCATCATCAGGTGCGCATGTCAGCACTCGACGTGGTAGTCCTCATCCTCAACCAGGGCCTCGTGCATCCCCAACAGGTCAGTAGTGATGATGATGATGATGATGATGATCTTCTTTCCTTCGATTATCATGATGATGATTGTGAGGATTATTATTATTATTGAATATTTTTGTTTACATATTCAGTAAACATAATATCATTTTTAATATTATTACTTTTATTATTGTCAACCCCAAATTCAACAACCCAACTACAACCACCACCACTCACCCCAATGACCACAACCCCCCTTCCCCCCACACACACACGAACACACACATACACAAACAACAACCCCACAAACACAAAAACCCACACACACAAACACACACATACACAAACAACAACCCCACAAACACAAAAACCCACACACACAAACACACAACCGCCACATACTCTCCCACCAAACAACCTCCTACACTCAGAAACAACCCTTCCATACACACACACACACAACCCCCTTCCACACAAAACCCTCCAACACACACACATACAAACACACACACGTACAAACACACACATACAAACACACACATACAAACACACACACGTACAAACACACACACATACAAACACACACACATACAAACACACACACACATACAAACACACACACACATAAAAACACACACGTACAAACACATACAAACACACACACAAACACACACACACGTACAAACACACACACACACACGTACAGTGCATGGCGCACCTAATCTGCATGGGCTCGGATCCAGTGCCCATGGTGCGGATGAAGGCGGACAAGCAGATACAGGAGATCGACAAGAAGTACCCTGGCTTCGTGCAGGTGTGGATTGGGGTAGTTTGGGGGGGGGGAGGGGCTGGGGATTTTTGAAGGGGTGTAGTGGAGGGGGGAGGGTTGTTGAAGGGGGTGAGGAGGGGGTTTTTGGAGTGGAGGAAGGGGGGAAGTGCCATCATTATTATTAGCAACTATCATCACCACAAATATGAGGGATGGGGATTATCGTGAGGGAGTGGAGGGGTACCACTTTTGCTGCTGCCAACTCTATCGCCACAAATATCATCATCATCAACTTCTACCCACCACCACTATCATCAGCACCACCAATCATCACCACCACCAATCATCACCACCATCATCACTACAAATATTCTCATCACCATCATCATCACCACCACCACTAGCCAAAACCACCATCACCAACCGCAACCAATCAACAACCCACCACAACCAACTGCCACTCACCCTCATCACCACCACCAACCAACCAGCAACCTACCACAACCACTACCATCACCACCTCCACCCACAACCACCTCCACCAACCACTACCATCACCACCTCCACCAACCACACACAACCACCTCCACCAATCACTACCATCACCACCTCCACCAACCACACACAACCTCCACAAACCACTACCATCACCACCTCCACCAACCACCCACAACCACCACCACCAGGCAAAAGCCATGCAGGGCATCAAGATGTCTTGCCGATTACAACGCCTACTACACAGCAAGGATGGGAAAAGCGGGGGAGATGGTGGAGGAGGAGGGAGTGGAGGAGGAGGAGGGGAGTTGAGGGGCGTGAGGAGGGAGGCGGATGGGTCACACCTGTCACTCAACTCCTACATCTACTCTGTGGTGAGAGCGAATCGGAGTAATAGGAGGGTGTTGATCATGAATGCACTGAGGATGTTCGAGGAGGTGAGTGAGGGGAGGGTGGAGGTGAGGGGGTGGCTTTGGTGGCTTTGGTGGCTTTGGGTTGTGGGAGTGGGTGCTTGGTGGTTGGGTGGTTGTTGGTGGGTGGGTTTGGATGGGTAGGTTTAGATTGTTGGTGCTTGGTGGTTTGTTAGTGGGTGGGTGGCTCAGATGGGTTGTGATGGGATCTTGGAGAATAGTATGTGGTGTAATGATGGGGGTAGGGTGTGTGCACACTTCTATTCCGTGTGTGGGAATGATACTGTTGTGGCATGCATGAAAGCACACCCACCCCACTCCCCCTCACAGAGCACACCCCTCGAAGAACTCCTCTATATGTCCGACAATCTGGCCTACTTTCCCTACCAGGTGACCTAGATCTGTAAAATGAATATTTTAATTCTTAATGAGTGCCCCACAGTTTTAATTGAGGATTTTTGGAATGTTTATTTTTAGTTTGATCATTATCATTGATCTAATCGTCAGCATCATCTCATTATCATCATCACCATCATCATCATCACCATCACCATCATCATCATCATCATCATGACAGATGCAAGATGAGGCTCTCTTCATCATGCACCACATCGACCTCATTCTCTCGGTCAGTGGATCGAACCTCCTGCACTCCTTCAGAGAGGTGAGTGAGTGAGTGAGTGAGTGAGTGATGAGTGAGTGAGTGATGAGTGAGTGAGTGAGTGAGTGAGTGAGTGATGAGTGAGTGAGTGAGTGTGTGAGTGAGTGTGTGAGTGAGTGAGTGAGTGAGTGGAGTGAGTGAATGAGTGAGTAAGGAAGTGAAGGAGTGTGAATTAGAGAAATTATATTATCATGACAGGTTTTCCATCCACCACCCCCACCTATCACTCATCCTCCACCACAACAACCTTCATCATTTCATCACTCCAACAACAACAACTATACCGGTCTACCTCCCAACCAACAACAACAACAACAACAAAACTTTTGTATACAACAACAACAACTGCAACAACCAAGTCAACTTCTCTCCCACCAAACCGACGGTAATATCCAATGTAACAACCACGACAACAACTACATTATTACCAACCGGGATAATAATAATGTCAAAAACAACAACAATGATATTTTAAATCTCGATGTTGAGGTCAACATGTTGAAGAACACTGCTGACAACAACAACAACAACGCCGTCGAAATTCATGAAGACAACAACAACATCCATCATTTCAACGATTACTTATATCAAAACAAAAACACAAACAACAACAACAATATCAACCCCGATCAATCGCATTGCAGCAAGCAAGCAACCGATACAACAACGAACAATAACAACAACACGTATTGCGACAACACACTATATGGTCAACAACAACAACAACAACAACAACAACAACATTTAAGTTCACAACAACAACAACAACAACAACAACAACAACAACAAGAGGAACTACTCCAACAGCAACAACAACAACAACAACTTGTAAACAGCAGCAATTATGATGAAGACGAAGACGAAGACGTTGAGACTTTATTACGTGAGGGGGAGGCTTTGAGTGTTCAGAGGGGTGGTCGCAAGCTTATCCTTTTCCCATCCATACTTTCTCTTTTCCACCATTTCTTCCATCCATCCCCTAATCACTTTTCCTATTTTCCATCCATGCCCACTTCTGTTCATACACTTTTCTTTCACCCATTTTCTCTTCAGTGACACTCATATTCCCCCATTCACCATCCCCCATTCACCATCCCCCATTCACCATCCCCCATTCACCATCCTCCATTCACTATCCTCCATTCACCATCTCCCATTCACCATCCTCCATTCACCATCCCCCATTCACCATCCCCCATTCACCATCCCCCATTCACCATCCCCCATTCACCATCCTCCATTCACTATCCTCCATTCACCATCCCCCATTCACCATCCTCCATTCACCATCCCTCATTCACCATCCCCCATTCACCATCCCCCATTCACCATCCCCTATTCACCATCCCCCATTCACCATCCTCCATTCACCATCCCCCATTCACCATCCCCCATTCACCATCCCCCATTTACCATCCCCCATTCACCATCCTCCATTCACTATCCTCCATTCACCATCCCCCATTCACCATCCTCCATTCACCATCCCTCATTCACCATCCCCCATTCACCATCCCCCATTCACCATCCCCCATTCACCATCCCCATTTAAACCCCTTTTTCTCTTACCCACCCACCCAATACTAATACTCTTCTCTCTCGCATTCACCAACCAATAATCACCCCCACTCTCCTCATTTCTTTTCATCCCCCAACACTAAGCCACCCTCATTACAACCTCTCCGTCCATTTCAACCCTCCAACCCCATCCTCCCCAACCAGCCAACCAACCAAGCCACCCATGCCCCCATCAACCCACCATGACAGAACTAGCGCCCAAGGACACAGGACCACTGCACGAACTGCACCAGTCGTTGCAGGGATACCGCCTCATGCTGATGCTGAAACAACACTTCAAGGAAATGTATGGCTTCACCGACCGGTTGGTGGGCTGGTTGGTTGGTGGGCTGGCTGGTTGGTGGGCTGGTTGGTGGGCTGGTTGGTTGGTTGGTGGGCTGGTTGGTGGGCTGGTTGGTTGGTTGGTGGGCTGGTTGGTTGGTGGGTGGGCTGGTTGGTTGGTTGGTTGGTTGGTTGGTGGGCTGGTTGGTTGGTTGGTGGGCTGGTTGGTTGGTTGGTGGGCTGGTTGGTTGGTTGGTGGGCTGGTTGGTTGGTGGGTGGGCTGGTTGGTTGGTGGGCTGGTTGGTGGGTTGGTGGGTGGGCTGGTTGGTTGGTTGGTTGGTGGGCTGGTTGGTTGGTGGGCTGGTTGGTTGGTGGGTGGGCTGGTTGGTTGGTGGGCTGGTTGGTGGGTTGGTGGGTGGGCTGGTTGGTTGGTGGGCTGGTTGGTTGGTTGGTGGGCTGGTTGGTTGGTGGGTGGGCTGGTTGGTTGGTGGGCTGGTTGGTTGGTTGGTGGGCTGGTTGGTTGGTTGGTTGGTGGGTTGGTTGGTTGGTGGGTTGGTTGGTTGGTGGGTTGGTTGGTTGGTTGGTTGGACGGTTGGTTGGTTGGTGGGCTGGTTGGTTATAATTTTGATATTTTGCGCTCGAAAAGTGTGAATTATTTAAAAATCATAATTTGTTTCTACACCTCCCCAGTAAAATCCAGTCGTACTCGCCTAGCGATGCCAAGTTATACGAAAAGCCAGTGAATAGGAAACAGAATGTTGCCTTCGAGCCGAAGCCAATTCTGGCTTTGTTGAGGAATAATTCTCAAGTCGATTTAAGGAGCATACTGCAGGCTTATGTGGATGTTGGTGGGGGTGTTGCTTTCATGTGGTATAAATACATGATTTAATGAGTTTAAAATTATAAAATCAATTAAATTATTGTTAAATAATTTAAATAATTTGCGATTATTAAATTAAATTAGTTTACAATCATTAAATTAATTAGGTTGGTTACCTCATTAAATGCACCACACGGCAGTTCAAGGAGTTGATGGCGAGCATCGACCAAGAAGACCTTTCTGACGACGGCACACCGCCCTCAGCCACAACCGCCACCAAGACCACCACAGCCACTAAGGCAGCCGCAGTAGCCAGGTGCAACACAATGCAATGCAATAATAAAATACAAACACAATAAAAAAAATAAATTACAAAAATAAAATACAATGTAAAAAATTAAAATGTAAAAAATTAAAATGTAAAAAATTAAAATGTAAAAAATTAAAATGTAAAAAATTAAAATGTAAAAAATTAAAATATAAAAAATTAAAAGGTAAAAAAAAATGTAACAAATTAAAATGTAACAAATTACAATGTAACAAATTACAATGTAACAAATTACAATGTAACAAATTACAATTTAACAAATTACAATTTAACAAATTACAATGTAACAAATTACAATGTAACAAATTACAATGTAACAAATTACAACGTAAAAAATTACAACGTAACAAATTAAAATGTAACAAATTACTATGTAACAAATTACAATGTAACATATTACAATGTAAAAAATTATAATGGAACAAATTATTATGTAACAAATTACAATGTACCATATTACAATGTAACAAATTACAATGTAACAAATTACAATGTAACAAATTACAATGTAACAAATTACAATGTAACAAATTACAATGTACCAAATTACAATGTAACAAATTACAATGTAACAAATTAAAATGTAAAAAATTACAATGTAGCAAATTACAATGTAACAAATTACAATGTAGCAAATTACAATGTAACAAATTGCAATGTAGCAAATTACAATGTAACAAATTACAATGTAACAAAATACAATGTAATACAATAAAACGACGAGTCTTATTAACATGGCTTTAACTCCAAAGTACCAATTGAAATAATTTGAAATACTTTAAAATACAGGTCCGCCACCACAAGCACAGGCGCTGAAAGCACGCCCACCAAGGATAACTCATTGGTTTGTGGTTTGGTGGTGGACCATGGTGTGTTTGTTTGTGGAGTGAGTGTTTGAGGTCATTTGTGTAGAGGTTTGTGGTAGATCATTTATAGGGAGAATCAACTTTTTAGATCTATTACTCATGTCTTTATCCACCTATAAATCTATCCATTCATTTATCCATCCATTTATCTTCTAATTGATCCGCTAATCCATCCGCCCATTAATCCATCCATTTATTCTCTAATTCATCCATGTATTTATCTTCTGAGTCATCCACTTATGCACCTGCCAATTCACTCATGCATCCCCTCACGGATGATCAGATGCGCACGCAAATGACACCACGACGTCAAAGCAAGCCAAACGCCAAGAAGTCTTCAAGAAGTGGTGGTGGTGGTGGAGGTGGTGGTGGTGGTGGTGGTGCTGGTGGTAAGACTGGAAGCAGCAAGAAGAACAAAAAGAAGAAGAGGAAGAGATTGAGTTATAATGATGATGAGGAGGAGGAGGAAGACGACGACGATGATGAAGAAGATGAGGATTATGACGAGTTTGCTTGAGGGTATGATGGTGATAATAATGATGATGATGTTGATGCTTTGTTCATAATGTAGGTAGTTACTTGCGTGGTGGTACGTTCTATGTGATGATCATGATCATTAAAACCTATCTCATTAATGTAGAGAAGATAAATTGCAATGATGATTCTGATGATGATGAAATGTGATGATGGTGTCATCATGCAGTCTGTAGATAAAACATCAAGTTGTCTGTACATGCGATGTCGTTAATGAATTACACAAGTTATCATTCTTAATTTATTTCTGCACATACGTCTGACCACCTGATTCGAGGAATATATATGTGTGAGCGTGTTTGTGTGTGTGTGTTTGTGTGTGTGTGTGGGTGTGTGTGTGTGTGTGTGTGTGTGTGTGTGTGTGTGTGTGTGTGTGTGTGTGTGTGTGTGTGTGTGTGTGTGTGTGTGTGTTTGTATATGTGTGTGAGCGTGTGTGTGCTTGCGTTGTGGTAGTCACTCCCACCGAGTGAAACTCCTAGCAGGCTGCACCGCCTCTTGCATTATATGATATATCATTTAATTCATACGAAGCGGTTATATTTTGGAGTATTTGTCATCTCTCTGAACGGCAAGGAAAGTTTGTGAGAATTGAAAGTGTGTCGAATTCGTTCTAAACTCTCGATTACGAATTACGTTCGCAAAAAAGGATGTGGTTTCAGGCAAATGACGTTCACAGGCCAACTGTGCGACAATTTTAAAAGTGAACTCTCCAGCCCACAAGGCGTTTTTCGTTCTGACCACTTGCACCACAACTTTGGGACTTCGATCAACCAAACAAACTTATATAGCGCAGATTAATTAAGGCACAACACTTGGGATGGGTTGCTGAAAAAACCTGGTCTCGGTCACACCATGATCAGACACAAAACCCTCCTTCTTTTGGTCTTGGTGATTATTTCCAATGTTGCAACAACTTATCGGTATCGACAACTCATTCAAGATTCTTTCAACAGCCTATAGAATCTAAAGTATGGATAACTGAAATTGTTACTTTCCACCAAACATTTTAAATGCATACTAAATCTTATTCTGGAAAATGGCGTTCTTAGCTATTAATTATGGTGAAGAAGAAGGCAGATATGCGTTTAAATTTATCGGTTCAACTATTGAATCCTTTTAGGAGAAGGTTATAAAGAGAAATTTTGTAAAATATTAGGTTTAAATATAAATATACTCAATCAGATGTATTTATACAGTATTTTTTCTTGCAGTTCATCTGGTTCGCTGTGACCATTCTTAACTAGACAGAAAAATAAATGATTTTTTTTCAATTAATACTAATAAAATGATATTTAAAGTTAAAAGTTTTAAAATATTAGTCCAAAAACTTTCTACAAATGTAATGGCTGGTTACATAAAAAGCAAAGATTATAAAATACGCTTAAGTATTGATTTCACAAGTTTATGATGGGGAGTTAAGATGCAATTCTCAAAACAATTATTCATTAATGTTAAAACTTTTATGATGATCATTAAGCCATCATGCAAAATCTAGCCATTAAATATTCATAATTCTTAAATGCGAAATCAAGTCTTTCACTTACACCGAGCAAATTAAATTTCCATTTCCAGTAAGCAAGTGTCTAAACTCCTCTTGTCAATTCAGGGACACACGTGCCTACGTTGGAGTGCATAAACGCGGTGACGTCAGGTGGAGCTGGCGTTCAATCAATGTGTTTAATATTCATTCGAAGAATGTAATATTTTATAACTCTTTTATCATTCACAAGACTAATTGAATGATCAATGTTTTAAAAATAAAAAAGTAAAAATGTTAAAGCCCTTGCTTTGAGTTCTATAAATGCCGCTGAAGTTTGTACGAAGCTATCTTCAACAACCCAAGGGTTTCCTCTCCTAAACGTTGAACTACACCACTCTGATGTTTTCCAGCGGTTCCATCTTCCTTCTTCTTGCTCTGGTCGTGGGTAGCGACGCAGGTTTGAAAGTATTTTACTATTACTAAAACAGAAAGCATTCGCTTCTATTCAACTTTGAAGAATTTTTTTGCAAAACAATGATATTTCCAAGGCAAAGAGAAAGATTCCTGTTGGAGGATGGCTACTAGCAAGACGTACCCCGGTCTTGGAAAGTACAACATCACCCAAGAATTGAGATGTCTGGCTCAATGCTTTGCTTACGATCAGTGGGGGCACACCTGTTCGGTCTCTTCCTTCGACGGCTATTGTCATATGGCCTATGATAGTGACAAACCAAATGCAAGAAAACTCACTGATGAAGAAGGAACAAAAACTTTTTTCCTAAAAGACGAGTGTCGAGGTGGCTGATAAAAAAAGAACTTAAAATCACATTTTTAAAATTATTATTTGTTGCAGGAGACGCTTGCTGGTCAAAGTCCAAAAGGTCACTGGTTTACTTGAATAAAGTTGAGGCTTACGATGAAGACCATTGCAGGTTCATATGTTTGGAGACTGAACATTGCTACTACACGGCCTTCATCAATGGCTCCTGCTTCATCCAAAACACTCAATCCCTTTCATTAGGATCGTTTCTTTTGAAAGAACCTTTGGTAAACAATCTCGTTAAGTTGTGGCCTCTTTGCAAAAGTATGTGCAGAAAAATTGCTTCAAACATTTAAATAACTACTGAGAAAGAAATTTTCATTGAAGAATTAATACAATTATATTTTCAGAAGCTTCATGCTGGACTAGGAACGACAAAGAAGACAAAACCTTTGATAATCTGAAGCGAATAGATGCTTATTCTGACTTAGAATGTAGAAAGAATTGTCATGGGTCGAAGGAATGTACATTCTATAAGTGGAATAAAGCAAGGGAGGAATGCCACATTTTGGAGGGAGTTATGAAAGGAGATGGAAAACCTATGCCTCACCAGGATGTTGTCAACTACCAATTTGGAGGCTCTTGTAAGTGATCGCAACCGTCTTGTAAAAAATGGAAGATTGGCCTATAGTTTGAAAAATAGTTCAAAATATAACTAGTTGATTTATTTTCTCTTATTCCAAATTTTAAAGACTTTTTTCCAAATAAATCTTGCATTAAACTTGTCTTTCTTAATTGTATCAAGATTGTAATGAAACTGGATTTATCGTAATTACTTATGTGAGAATAACGTCTCAAGGAATAATTTAAGAAACATAAAAAATTTAAAAAATTTTAAACTATAAATTAAATTTTAATCTAAAGCTTTTGGAAAGTATTTATATATATAGGAATTATAAATTATAAATTAGATGTTATCATCCGATACATTGTATTGAAAAAACGGTATTGGGTATACTATTTAAATATTGTAACTTTAAATAATAATTATTTAATTATAATTAAATAAACCGATGATGAAAATTTTTGTTCAGTCAACTGAAATGTTGAACAAAACTTTAAAAATGTAAGACAGTAGATGATCTTGACCATCTAACGCTTCAGAAGAACGAATGCTTGAAAACTTGAACATGTTCAAGCCTAGACCTTTGCCCCAAGAAACAGAAACGACAACTGGAGTGCAGTCTGCCTCTCCAGTTTTGTTCGGTACTTTTGGCACGCCTAACAGTTTCATTGCTTCATCTTCGGACACCAGAACTGCAAACGGATCAACTTTATTTCTTGACATTGAGGCGGGAAACATTTTAAACTCCCTTTCAAACTGTCAATAGGCAGTTTGGATGGAAAGATGTCCGGATCTCCCTGGTTGCTTTCCCTCGCGCTTCCATCTGTACTGTCTGATGGATTCTTGTTTATGTTCATGGTTGAAAGGTCAAGGCCAAGAGATTCGGCTGCAGCTGCAATAATTTATCCTGCGTTTTTACGTTGTATGACCATCGACTGTGATTGCGTTGACTTTGAGTTAGAGATGGCTATATTTGCTGGTCTGTGCTATCTTTATAATTCACAAAATTACTAGTCTAGTATTTAAATAAACTCTTGGGTTAATGTCAATATCTGAATTGAGCGGGGGGGAGGGGATATTTACTACTAGTGATAATAAGGACGAGCATTATTATAGTGGCGTATAACCCGAACGAGCTTCGAGGCCACTTAGGCTGCATATTTCAATTGCGCCTTTGGGTTACTAGGGCATTGGTTGCACTTGAACCTAGGACCTTTCATTATTGGTCAACCAACTCGCCAATGATAATGATGATTTAAAGAATAATTAAAATAAAATTAACAATAATAATAAAAAGAAAGATGATAATAATAGAAAAATTGACAAAAGCTCTAGTCTTGAAGGAAACCATATAAACAACCTCATCTGCACTATCATCAACAACAGTAGCAACCAAGAGCAGCGATCTGCGGAAAATCTTGGGGGGGTCTTCTCCAGGGTTGGAATCAAAGAACCGGTATCGGCCAATACAGTACCAGCGATACTATTTAGTATTGTTTGCTGTAGTAAAAATTATTTTTATATCAACTATTAATATTTGTATCACCAAACATTAAAAAAAAAGTTTGATACTCAATAAAAATACTTTTCTATGGCCACTATGAGCGTTTTAAAGAACAATAGCGATTTTAGTACCTTTTATTATTCGTCATCTATATAAATTCAATTACAACTAGCTATAAATGTTATAACATCTTGTTTTCCATTCATTTCTGAGTCAAATAGTTTTAAAAAATTACAAATAGATTTAAATTTGCCGAAGTTTTGAACAAATATACAATGAGAAATTTTTTGTGGCCCACAGTGAATATTTAGATAACATAAAATACCCTCTCTGCCTGTCCTTCTGCCCTCTCCCCACAGCTCGTTTACTCCAATTTCCAAAAAGACCCCTTCGAATGTCTGACCGACTAGCAAATTCTTCTGCTAGTCTTTTCAAATCCAGACTGCCAAGTATATCCTGATGTGCATGACAAACGGCCAGTGAATTCAGCGAGGCTGTGTCAGAGGTGCACGCAACCAAGTCTTAAGACGCCGCAAACACTAAAAGATCTTTCTGCAGTACATGACGTTATTGGACACACAAGCAGCAACCTGATCAATCTTTCAACCTAAGAAAATAGATGTCTGGCTTCCGTGATCATAGCTTGCATTATTTTTTGCGTTTTTGCTCAATTTCATTCTGGTCTTTAAACATAGTTTACTGTGAACAAAAACCAGTTTCATTTAAATCACGATACTGCTTGCAACTATCATGGTTCACTTAACCAGTTAGCAACATTGTCTCCAGCTGCAAGTATGAACGCAAACCAGGAGAATCTATTAAACCTTTCTGTAAGTTGCATGATTGCAATGTCTATGACAATATACTGCTCGATAATTTTCCTCTGGTGTTGTTGCTACATAAGCTGGTCCCAGCCAACAATACTTTTGTGGCGGTCTTCACACCCGAGGTACAGCAATCGGCTCGAGATCTATGCCAGAACCATACTGTTGACGTCTCTGAAAATGCCGTTAAACTGTTCATCTGATCGTAGGCGACGCAGTTCTTGCAAAACTGCAACCATTCCGCTGACCGTGGCACTTGCTAATTGCAATGACTTTTTCAACTATTCCAGAAGTGAAAAGACCAAAACAACTACCTTGAGGGCCAGTGCAGTAGTGCCCTGTTGAAAAAAGACCTCGAGCCTCTACAGCTGTTTCATCAGCAGTACCAATGGAAGCAAATGATTCCAAGCTAACAAGTACCACTTCATAATTTTCAAGCACAGAAGACACTGTAGATACTCTAGTCAGCCATCTTGCAGAACAGAGAAGTTTTATACTATATTTTATACAGTGGCGCTTCACTAAACTGCTTCTTGACCTTCCTTGAACGATTATAAAAAGCACCTAACTCTTGGACAAACTAAATTGAATTGCTCACAAGGGGATTTTCGGCAGCTGTGTGCTGGGCAACAAGATTTGCACAGTGTGCAGAACAGTGGAAAAACAATGCAAGTGGATGCTCACAACCATTATATCGGCCGTTCATGCTAGCAGCGCCGTCATAAGTCTGAGCTCTGAGTTTTTCTATAGGTAGCATAATTCTGATCAGAAAATCTTTTACTACAGCAGATAATGTTTTTCCGATCGTGTCTGGTGGGCTGAACAAACCAATAAACTGTTCATTAACATTTAGAGCTTCATCAAAAAAACGAATGCATATCGATTCCTGCTCTAACCCATTTCAGTCTTGTGTGCCGTTAACCACAACACCAAACTGGCTTGATACGGCATTAACAGTGCACACAGTGTTTCTAACGATAGAATGAGCTAAAAGCCTCAGCATTTCTTTTTGGCAGTTATGTGATATAAAACTTTTAGTTTGATTAAACCACAACTTTAGTTAATGTTCGAAGCCTTTTGAAATTCATTAACTTTGGTTCATCTAAAAAATTGAAAGGGTCGATATTGAAGTGGACTTCAGAATCCCCCTATAAACATCGCCCATGCAAAATAATTAGCACAATATAAATGATTTAAAAAAAATGTAAATCTGTCTGCTTGCAAAAAGTGAACCGATATTTTCTGAAAATGTCTGCTTGCGAAAATTGAAAAATCAGAAATTTAATTTTTATAAATATATTTTATTAATTTAAATCCATAAATATAAAAAAAGAGTAGGTGGATGAGTATTTGAGTAAGCAAAGAATAATTTTGCTTCAGGCAGCTATCACTATAACTACGCCTACCCAAAATATATTACTGAATAAAAATACTGTTTCATGCTATGGTTGACGATTATGCTTGTATTAAGATAGGAGTTGAGAAATTATTGTATTTGAAAAACTGAGGGGTGTCCATGTTAAGATGGATCCCAGGACCCCCCTAGCATTGCTGCCCATACATACTCACAATGTATTACTGTATTTGCATTTTTCTATCCCATGGTTGACGATTAGGCTCGTATCAAAATTTGAGTTGAAAAAAGTTTATTTTTAAAAGAGTGAGGGGGTCCTTGTAAAGGTGAATCCCAGGACCTCCTCAGGATTCCCACCTACGTCATAGAAATAAAAAAAACTAGGTGAAAGAGTATTTAAGTAAGCGAAGAATATTTTTGTTTTAGACAGCTATCACTATAACTACACATACTCACAATGTATTACTGTATAAACATTTACTTTTATGCCATTGTTGACGATTATGCTTATATCAAAATAGAAATTGTTAAATACAAAAAGGGGAAAAAAGTGGGGGGGGGTCCCTATTAAGGTGGACCCCCCACTGAAAAAAAGTGGAGGGGTCCTGACCCCAGGACCCCCCCAGGATCGCCGCCCATGGTAGCAACAACAACACCACCAGCACCAACAGTAACAACACTGACAAAAGCAAAAACAGCATTTGAAACGCCAACAATAACAACTTAATTATCAAAACAACGTAAAAAAGTACAATTCTTTGTACGGAAGGCCCTTTTAAGACTGGCTTAGACGTTCTAAAATGAAACTTTGTATATTTGCATCTGTTTTATATATTTTTTTTATTTTTGTCCAAAGATTTATTTGATGTGCGTCGATGCTTCAGAAGAGCCCTGAAAATGTGGGAAGAAAAAGAAGAACCGAAGATTATAAAATATAAATCTATGTTAAAAATATCAGCGTACGTGAATAATGGTTTCACAAGCTTATCGATGTGAAGTTATGACGGTGTTACAGATGCATTAAACCTTAAGATTAATTTTAAGATTTTTATTTAGATCAATAAGTCGTTAAGTTATCACATCTTTGAATGCGCCGTCGTTATTTTTAAAAATAAAATTAGAGTTTTTAAAAATAAAAATAACGTCTCAATTCCACAGAGCAGTGTCTAAACTCTTCTTGTCAATTCAGGGACACACGTGCCTACGTTGGAGTGCATGAACGCAGTGACGTCAGGTGGAGCTGGCGTTCAATCAATGTGTTTAGCATTCATTTGAAAATTTAACCCATTAACGCATGACTCAAAGGAATTGACTAATTTTTTTACATTTTATTGAAAACCTGATTCTAAAAAATAAAATCAAAAAATTATTCTGAAATATTTTATACAAAAAAAGTTATCATGAAAATAAAAAATGTCCTTAAAAAAAGACACTATGCATTGCTACTGACGGCAATTACGATTCGTGGTAGATGCTGAAGCACTCCAAATGTAAAGCTACATTACATTTAAGGCATTTCTTTTGCACTTTCTTTTCACATTGCTTGCATCTTTTTTGTTCATCTCCAATTTGACTAATAAAATGATCTTATTAGTTTGGATATCACCGATACACCAAGGCCTAAAGCTCTGTTGCACTCTTCTGATGCTCCTTGATATGGGTTTACCAAATAACCAAGCCTATTATTTAGACGCCAAACTGTATTCTCAAACCTTATAGGTTTCCCTCTGATAAGTTCTTTTGACGAATGCCTCCAATAATATGGCACGATTGATTCATCAATTGCCAAAGGAATTCTTTGGGCTAAAACTTGTGAAATCTGTCATTCATAGCATCAAATAATGGACGCACTTTGCCCATTCTGTCTAATTTATTAATTTTCTCATTGTCATTGCAATGAAAATATCTTAATAATTATTCAAATCTGTTGATAGTTATAGCATTGCTTACAGCTAGATTGTGTCCATGGTCGCTTTGTTCGCAATACATCCTGCGGTTTGCCAAAGGAACATAGTCTCTTGATTTTGAGGGTAGAGAGCTATAGACATTTATTTGATTGATTGATTGATTGCCTGAAAGAATGAGTATGGGCTATAATTATGCTTTCAGGTTTGCTCCTTTAGCAAACCGCAAGATTTACTGCGAACAAAGCGACCATGGACACAATCTAGCTATACTGTATAGTTATCAACTTGATGACTGTTACATAAAAAAATTAATTAAACAATGTAAGGAAAGACATGTTTTCAAATTTTGATTTGTCGTTTGAACTATTAGAACTGTATCTGCTGAGAAGAAATCATTGTCATCTTCCAAAATACTAAGGACTTCATGAAGAGCGAATCTGAAAATAATTGTTGTACCATCAGTATTACTGCATAGTGTCCTTAAAAAAGGACATTCAATAAAACACAGTTTTTGGAAATAATATTACATGTAAAAGGAAATTTATTTTAAAATAAGATATAAGAATGAATAACAATAAAATAATATTATAAATCATAAATGGTAGACATTAAATAAAATTATAACTAATTTTTTTTCATGAGCCATGACAAAAACACAAGAAATTTAGTTATCGCCTTGAAAAATCAGAATATCGAAACAATCTATGAATTTCAAATCACAAAATTTTTTTTAACAAAGACTTCAGTTTATATAGGACTGGATTAATTGCAAAGATAATAAATATAATCAAGATAACTATTATAAAAAAACTTTTTATTGCTGTCCTTAAAAAGGACAGTATGCGTTAATGGGTTAATCTTTTATAACTCTTCACTCGCTAAGAAGGCTTTTATTGTGCGATCGATCTAAAGGTTTGAAAATAAAAAGATAAAAATGTTCGTTAATCTTATTGATTTTGAAGCCCTTGCTAAGTCTATAAATACCGCTGAAGTTTGTACGAAACTATCTTCAGCAGGTTTCCTCTTCTAAACGTTGAACTACACCACTCTGATGTTTTCCAGCGGTTCCATCTTCCTTCTTCTTGCTCTGGTCGTGGGTAGCGACGCAGGTTTGAAAGTCTTTTCCTATTACTACTGCAGAAAGCATTCGCTTCTATTCAATGTTATCTGCTAAAGCATGGTTTTAACGTTGAAGAATGGTTTTTAATCTCAATGATTTTTTTCAATGAAAGATTCTTGCTGGTTGGTGAATAATGGCAAGACATACCCCGGTCTCCATTCGACCAGTATCTTCCAGGAAAAGAAGTGTATGGCTCAATGTTTTGCTTATGACCAGTTGTTAGACATGTGTTCCGTCTCCTCCCTTCACGGAAATTGTTTTTTAGCTTCTCAAAGTGACAAGCCTGAGGAAAAACAACTCACTGATAAAAAAAAAGCAAAAACTTATTTTCTGAAAGACGAGTGTCGAGGTGGGCGATAAAAAGTGGATTAAAATTATTTTTTTAAAGTTTTTTATTTTGCAGGAGACGCTTGTTGGTCAAAAACCTACCAAGAAAAAGCTGGCTTGGATATAGTTGATGCTTACAATGAGAATATTTGCAGGTTTAAATGTTTGGAGACAGAACATTGCTACCACATGGCATATTTCAGTCAAACTTGCTTCATCCAAAAGAATCAATCGCTTTCAGAAGGAACATCTCTTTTTGAGGGTTCTATGGTAGAATATGTCTTGGAATTGAAACCTTCATGCAAAGGTATATGCAAGAAAAATTCTTCAAACATTAAATAAGCTATTGAAAAAGAGTTTTTTATTGAATAATGAATTCAATTATCTTTTCAGAGGCCTCATGCTGGACTAGACGCGACGGTGAAGACAAAACCTTCGATAAACTGAAGCTTACAGAAGCTATTTCTGACTTGGAATGTAGAGAGAAATGTCATGCGTTGAAGACGTGTACATTCTACAAGTGGAATACAAGAACTGGCGCCTGCCACATTTTGGACGGGGCTATGTCAGGAGATGGAAAACCAACGTATAACCAGGATGTTATCAGCTACCAATTTGGAGGCTTCTGTAAGTGATTGCAACCATCTTGTAAAAATAGCAGATTCATCTAAAGTTGGGAGGAATAATTCAAAATATAACTATTTGATTTATTTTCCTATATTCCAAATTTTAAAAACACTTAGTTTTCAAATAAATCTTGCATTAAACTTGTGTTCTTTAATCGTTTCAAGATCTTAATGAAACTGGATTGATCGTTAAGCACTTATGCGAGAATACTTTTAAAGAAATAATTGAAAAAAACACTACAAAATACATTGTTTTGAAACTTTATTTATTCCTTTTTTTCTTTATCAAAATCTTATTTTCTTTAAAATACTTTTTTATTCTATGTCAATGAATATTCGAAATTATTCATTAAAAAACTTTTTTTAATATTTTCTGAACACCAAATTAATATGAAACTATAAAAAAATGAAAATATAAATGTTATATTTAGAGTTTGCTGAGTCCAAAGAAAAACACAGTGCTGCTTTATTAAATTATAGTTTTTTTCTAAATATCAATAATACAATTCGAATGGAATTTGTCTTCAGTGATTTTTTTCTTCAGCATCTTGTCAGAAAATATTGATAACTCTGACAAATCCTCACTTAATACCAAAGATTATCTTTCAATTTACCAATCGCCAAATTTTTAAATACAGTGGAATTCATCAATCAAAGATTATTGTAAGGAGCATCACAGACGTTGTGAGCAGTGAACCGAGCCTTGAGATACAGTGTATTGGTAGAAAGACACATTCTTTTGATGGCTTGAATTTCTTTCACGTTCATTTTGAAATGTTTTATGAAAAATGCATCTTCTAGCAGCAGATGCATTTTGGTATCCATCTTGCGCGGTGATACGCTCCTGGGGGACTGAAAGTGAGAGTTTCATCAATATAGAAAGTACAGCCAAAAGCTACGAGACTGAGCTTCATGAAGTCAACATAGCCTTGATGCGACTGACTACTCCGACTCGTTTGACCGTGCGAAAATGCAATTATATCATAATGATTGTTCTGGGCCACATTTCTTCACTGTCCCTTAAGGAAAAGCCTTTGGTTTTCTGTAAGTGGACTCCACTTACAGAAAACCAAAGTGGAGCAAGGTTAGTATGGCCAATGACAGCCAAGTTATCTTGAAATCATCGAGAAATTTGAATTTTAAGCTCAGAAGTAACAACGAAATAGTCAAAAACGGCAGTGGCAGTCATATGCAGCACCTAATGTCTGCAGCAAATATAGCAGTCGTTCATCAAAAGCTCTTTGAATAGCCGTGATTAGTGTCAAAATACGATCCAAAGACTTAAATAACCTTTTCCCTCCATCAAAAATCCAATACAAGACGGTTAAAGTTTTGGATTGACTAGAAGCCTGTCAATGTCTTGGAGTTGTGAAAAATGTCAAATCATTAACATTCACACCGTCAGCTTTCGACACAGGGACAACAATGTCCATAACTTGACGTGGTGTTAGCCAGTGATGGGCACTTCAACTACTTTTGAGTAGTTAAACTTTTGCTAGCTACTTAACTACTTTTGAGTAGTTAAACTTTTGCTAGCTACTTAACTACTTTTGAGTAGTTAAACTACTAGTTAACTACTAACTACTTTTCAATAGTTAGACTTCTAGGGCTTAACTACTTTTCAGTAGTTGGAGTAGTTAACTACATTTCAACTACTTTTGCTTAAAGTTTAGCATATATTATATTGCACCGGCTGTAATACTTAACAATCAATACCTTACTGTTATATTCATATTACTGTTTATGTCTACATAGGTAAGACAGGAGACAAATATAATCGTCACTAATAACGCTGTGTAGTTTTCTTCGACTGCAGCACTACTGAGCAAGGATGCATTACATTTCAGAAAGGCATTACACAGTCGAGGAAATTGAAATAGAACTTTTGGTTTAGTGTCAGCACTAAATAGATAATTATGAATTTCTTCTCCTATGCTGCTGTCAACAGTAGTGTGAGTATCATTGCTTTCTGTCACAAAGGAATACAAGTCATCAATCGGCTATTCTTCTGATCTAAAAATATAAATAAAACAGATAATATAATTAGATACTAAAATAATCATTGCATTAACTACTTAATATAGCA
This sequence comes from Piscicola geometra, assembly GCA_943735955.1. Classification (NCBI taxonomy): domain Eukaryota; kingdom Metazoa; phylum Annelida; class Clitellata; order Hirudinida; family Piscicolidae; genus Piscicola; species Piscicola geometra. Next base: position 6,163,373 of record OX030964.1, read on the forward strand.
AATTATATTATAGAATTTATAACAAAAATCAAAACCTGATTTTTTAAACCATGGAATTTCCCATGAGCACTTTATCTGATATTTAGAAATGTGGATTTTTTGTAGACGAAATTATCTTTTAACTCCTTTTGAGTAGTTAACTAAGTAGTTAACTACTGCTCATTGTTGGTGTTATCAGTAGAATAATATTTATTTTTTAGACAGCATATGTCAATTACTCAATTTATTTTATCAAATACATCCTATTATTTAATCTTAATTTTTATATAGATTAATCAATTTATAAATAATAATAATAATAAACATGTTTTAAGTTAAATAGAAACCCCTGATGAAGAACACGAGGATTACGATGAGTCTTCTCTATCAATGATATTGATTGTGATAGAAAAAATATTAGTAGATAGAAACTAGTAAGTGCTTGCAGCTTTGCTTGCAAAGTTATTTGAATTTTAAAAAAATTAAATAATAATAAAATGCACCATTCAACCTTCAACCACTTCTCGCACCCAATTAACCTTCAACCATCTTCTCTGCACCCAATGACCCACTTCATCTGCAACCAATAAACCACCTTCTCCACACCCAATAAAATTCTTTTTCTGCCCCAATCAGCCTTAAACCACTCTTTTTGTGCCTAGCCACCCTTCAATAACCCACCCTGCAAACAATCAAACTTCAAATGACCTTTCAGCACTCAATTAACCTTTTCCTCTGCCTCCAAACAACCCTTAAACCATTTCTCAGCATTCAATAATACCCCAGTATGATAACACGAAACCACCCACTTTTTTTAACGATTTACGAGAGAAAAAAATGCGTTATTGATGAAAGATTAAACTTATGTTATTTAGATTTTTGTAAAAGTATTTAAAAAAGCATTCATTAAGCGTATTGAATATATAAATTAAGGTTATAACTTTTAAACTTTTTTATCAAATAATATATTTCCTGAGTCACATATCAACGAAACCTTTCTCAGAAATAATGCAAATGAGTTTTATTATAATTAATTCCAGAAAAGACCAATCGCCACACAAAATCTTTGATATAGTAATATTGATATGTAAGATTTACATTCAAGTTATGAATTTTCAACATTTTAAAAATAATTTATTTCTTGTGTCCTACCTCTTGGTCTTGAAGCCCGTCCGGGTTTACGCCACGTTAAGAATACTCGTCGTTGTATCTCAATGAAACGTTGCAAAAAAGTAATGAGAATGAGTCTTGTTTTGATTAATTTAATAAAAAAAAAGTTCTTAACCACACGAAACCTTTGAAATAGTATAAAAGCTTTAAGTTTTATTTCAAAGATTCCGTGTGGTGGGGGACTTTTTTAGCGAGTGAAATGAAATAAAACTCATTTCCCTTACTTTTGAGCAAAGGTTCATCGATATATGACTCAGGAATGTAATTCTTTGACAAAAGTTGACATTTCATAACCCTAATATGCATATGAAAATTTGAACTTAAAGTTTTGTGAGAAAAAAAATTAATAAAAATGTATTCATTACTTTTGTACGATTATAAAATCTATTTATGTCCCAGGAACATGAGGTCACCAAAAAGTCATAACCCTAATATAAATTTTGAAAAAGATCATAAAACTTTTTGAGATTTGAGATTTGCTCATCACTGATTACTATACTGCTGATGATGATCATAATGGAGATAAGATGAGACCAATACATTAACTAAATTAGTTAAACTATTACAACCATTATCTCAATTATCCACCAACATCACCATCTCCCAATCAACCACCCATCACCATCCTCCATTATATTACTTGTAAAAAACGCCAAAGCCGGCACGCTCTCAGAAACCATGAGCCAGTTGTCCATGAAAAATAAGATCGTTATAAATGTCAGAAGAGTGGGCCTCCAGTCGTGCTGGGCCTTCTCAACACTAAGTCTTTCCACAATAAAGTGGATGATGTTCTGAAGACGATGAGAGAGTACATGATAAACGGCTGTTTCTTGTTGAAACTTGGCATGATCCTGACTCAGTCTGTATCAGCCGACTATGGCAGGAGGGCTTGGTATTGGTCGAAAAATCAAGACCTAGACCCTCCAATATAGTAAACACGCTGCACACAAACCACGGAGGGGTTCCAGTCATGGCTGACTCGGCATTTCAGGTTACATCATTGGCAACTATTAAAAAGAATGCTGATTGGATTGACCTCATCTCTTGTAATCATCGTTGTAAAATAATACAAAGGTAAAAGTTCAATGGAAGCCAATGCTCTTATGTTCGTAGTTTGTGAGATTATGTGATTTAATCTTTGGCTTCTGGGTGTGGTCGTTGAGTGTTCACTCCTTCATAGAACAATCAAGAGTGGATTATGAATATGTCTGTTATAAAAAATTTTTTTTTTAAAGTATATAAGATCTTTTTTTGAAGATTATTTATTGAAAAATGATTTATTGTGTTGCTGTCTTAAGTTGTTTCGTAAAAGTTAACATTTCACCAAATGTATACTGAATACGTGATTATTTGTTCTAACAATTACTTTAAATAACATCAAATAACTCAAACAAATACAAAAATCAAAAAGTTAAAATTTATTTTAAATAATCTTCAATTTTTTTGTAACTAGACACACAAAGACACCGATTCATCGAAGGCAATAAAAGGCTCATTAACGACACCTCGAACGATGCCCATTGTGCGGTCACTGAAGAATGTCGTCAGGAACTACACGCCTGCAGAGGTCAAGGTCAGGGAGGCGACCTGCAACGACCAATGGGGACCCAGTGTGACTCTGATGAACGAAATCGCTGACTTGACAAACTCTTCCCTGGCGAGGGGTGAGATCATGAACATGATCTGGAAGCGTCTGCTCGACACCGGCAAGAACTGGAGGCATGTGATCAAGGCCCTCTCGCTGCTTGAGTACATCGCGAAGGTTGGATCGCCGCAAGTCGTGGAACTCTGCAAGTGCCACATCACCCTCATCACTGTATGAGATTTATATTATTTAAATTTAATTTGATTTTGTTATATTGATTTATACTCAATCTAAAAAATTATTCAGATTTAAAAAAAATGTTTTTATTTATCTTGGAAATGTATTTGTATTCACAAAGGACCCATAAAAAACAATCAACTCACATCCCTTCTATTCAATCAACTCCAGATGGTCAACGACTTCAAATTCTACGAAAATGGCGTTGATTATGGAGCAGCCATTCGTGAAAAGTCTAAAAACTTTGCGAGTCTGTTGAGGGACTCTGAGAGGTTCAAGAATGAGAGGCAGAAGGCACTCGCTACCAGGGAGAGACTGGCTCTGTCGACTGGATTGGGGGTGGGTGTGATGGCATGCTTTTGTTGGTGATTTTGGCGGTGATGGTAATTGGGGTGGAATGATGAGGGTTTCATGATGGTGGTGGTGGTATAAATATTTTGGTAATGATGATGATGAAGAGGAAAATCGTTTTTATCATTATCATCACGACCACTACCACCAAAGAGTTCAGGAGGCAGGCTTTCCAGTTCAGTTTCTGACAGATACCTCTCCACTTCGGACAGTGAGTCAGCTAAGATATACTGTACAAGTTATACGTTCAAGATGTTCCTCCAGGTCTTATTACATAATCTAACACCACTAACAAATGGGTGGAGTTATGTAGTTGAGGGGTGGAGCTCTAGGGTTAAGGTTATTATTAAAAATTACTTTTAGTTGTTAAAAAATTTGTGAAACTCCGCTCCTTAACTACGTAACTTGGTGGTGTTTGATTCTATAATAAGACCCATTACTCCATCAATTTATCTATCCATCCATTCATCCCATCACACCCATCTATCACCACACCACCCATCGTCATCCCATCACCACCCCACTCATCACCATCCACCACCATCCCACCCATCACTATCCCACCCATCTCAATCCCACCCATCTCAATCCCACCCATCTCAATCCCACTAATCACCATCCCAACCCCCATCCCACCCATCACCATCCCAGCCACTACCATCCCACCAATCACCGATTCAACCATCCAAACCACCACTATCCCAACCACCACCATCCCAGCCACCACCATCCCAGCCACCACCATCCCAACAACCAATCCATCCCATCCCAACAACCACCATCCCAACAACCAACCCATCCCAACCATCCCACTCAACCACCATCACCACCCACCATCCCACTCAACCACCATCCCACTCAACCACCATCCCAACAACCATCCCATCCCATCCGAGGACTAGGCGGAAGTACCCGACACATCCCGATCCTCAGTCCTGAACTCGAGGCTGTTCGACCATCCAGCTTCGGCGAGGAGGACTTGCAGCTGCAACTCGCTCTTGCCATGAGCAAGGAACAGCACAATGAGGAGTTGAAGAAGAAAAAGGGTGGGTGTGTTGGGATTGGATGGGTTGGGTTTGTTGGGATGGGGTGGGTTTGTTGGGGTGGGGTGGGTTTGTTGGGATGGGGTGGGTTGGGTTTGATGGGATGGGATGGGTTTGTTGTGATGGGGTGGGTTGGGTTTGTTGGGATAAGATGTGTTTGTTGGGATGGGATGGGTTGAGGTGGGATGGGATGGGGTGGGTTTGTTGGGATGAGATGGGTTTGATGGGATGGAATGGGTTTGTTGGGATGGGATGGGTTGGGTTTGTTGGGATGGGGTGGGTTTGTTGGGATGGGATGGGTTTGTTGGGATGGGGTGGGTTTATTGGGATGGGATGGGTTTGTTGGGATGGGGTGGGTTTGTTGGGATGGGGTGGGTTGGGTTTGTTGGGATGGGATGGGTTTGTTGGGAGGGGATGGGTTTATTGGGATGGGATGGGTTGGGTTTGTTGGGATGGGGTGGGTTTGTTGGGATGGGATGGGTTTGTTGGGATGGGATGGGTTGAGGTGGGTGGTGGAATGGCGTGTGGTTGGGTTAGTGGGTAGGGATGGGATGGGTTGGAATGGGTTTGTCGGGATGGGATGGGTTTGTTGGGATGGGATGGGTTGGGTTTGTCGGGATGGGATGGGTTTGTTGGGATGGGATGGGTTGGGTTTGTTGGGATGGGGTGGGTTTGTTGGGATGGGATGGGTTTGTTGGGATAGGGATGGGTTGTTGGGTCGGTGGTTGAGTGGGTGTGAGATGGAATGAGAAAGATTAAAGAGTTTGGTGGGTGGTTGAGATTGGATGAATTGAAGGGCTGGTTGGTTGTGTGGGTGGATGGGTGGTAGTGGGTAGTTGGGTAAGTGGTTGGGATGAGCAGGCTGGTATGAATGGGATAGTTGGTTGGTTTGTTAGTGTAAGATGGGGGTGGCTTAGTTGGTAGACGTCGGACTTGCAACTCAAAGGTTGCCAGTTCGAATCCTTGGAAGCAACCGTGAACTATCAGATACCTAGTGTATATGATGTGGTGTTTGCGACGTATGCATTGAAAGATGTGTACGTCGTGTGGAGTGGCGGCTTGGCGCATAAGAACCATGGTTCTCAGAACCATTGTAACATGGCCTGCGTCTGTCAGGCTGTGAATAATACAGACCATGAAAATAAAAAAATAATAAATAATAAAACTAGTACTACTACTAATATTAATACCAATATAGCATTAAATAAATGCTCAAAGGGGACGACTTGAAGCTCAAGATGGCGATTGACGAGTCGAAAAAGGTGAACCAGGAGGTAGGTGGTGGTGGTGGTGGTTGGGGTGGTTGGGTGGTAGTGGTAGAGGAGGTAGGTACGTGGTGGTAATAGTAGTGATGTTGGTGGTGTTAAATGAGGGTGAGTTAGGTCTGGGGTTGTGGGGATGGTATATGATGGAAAAATACGTCGATAAAATGTCATTAAAGACATAGAAATGCATGAGGGGTTGTAGCAGCTCAATTGACCTTCACGACCACTGCGCCACCACAAAGGTCAAGTCAACAGCTGAATCCTTCGACCAAGCCCTATCCCTCGGCTCCACCCCCAAAAGCACCTACCCCTTCCTCCCTCCCCCCTCTCAGCAATCCACCTCAGCCAATAAAAAAGCCTGGAACGAATTCCAAGCCCCTAGCGACGCCCCAGACCCCTTCAATCCCCTTTCCAACCAATCTCCTTGGAGCCCACTTTCCCACCAATCAGATCCGTTTGTTCCTTCCGCCAGCAACCAATTATATGCTTCTGATTCTACCGACCCCTTTGTGCCTCAATCCATCAGCCAATCACAATCTTCTTCTAAGGATCCTTGGGCACCCCTTGATTCTATTGGAGGTGAGTGATGCGAGATGGGAGGAGACTTTTTGTGGCCTATTTTTAGTCTTTGACACTATTAAAAAAGTAATTTTTAAAATTTAAATTTTCATTTTTAAATTTATATATTTGAAAAAAAAACTTTTTTTATTATAAAAATATAATTTAATTTAGAAAATTTTAGTTAAAATTCATTAGTTTGACATTTTCAAATATTATTCCACTTTAAAGCTGCGGATCAGTTCCAGCCAGCAGTAGTGAAGATTCAACAACAGCCTTTCGGGAATAACAACTCAAACTTTACTCCCACTCATCAACAACAACAACAACAATCACAGCAACAACCACAGCAACAACCACTGCAACAACCACTTGTACCACACCAACCGCTACTACAACCACAACAACCACCCGTGGACATCGACAACGAATTCGATATGCTGGGCCGTCGTGGTAGTAAGCAAGCAGACAATAACACCCACCAACACGATGATTTACTGGGAATGCTTGGAGGTGTGTGTTGCTGTTGTTGTTGTTGTGGGGAACGTTGTTGTTGTGTTGTTGGAGGTGTGTGGTTGTTGTTGGGGAGGGGGGTGGGAGAGTTGTTGCTGGTGTTTGCGTTGGTGTTGCTTGTGTATGTGTTTGATTTCGTTACTAGTAGTCATAATTTTGCGGGGGGTTTGCCATTTCAATCTTGCTCTTTCTTTTTTAGAATCGAAAGGATATAAAATATTCTATATAATGTACAATCCCAAACCCTCCTCCATCCCTCCTCACCCCTCCTCACCCCTCCTCCAATCCATCCCAGGTGATTTTCTTTCCGGAGGCCGCAAGGAAAGGGGCATGGGGGAGAAGGTGGAGGCAGGGCAGGGCAAGAGTAGAGACTTGGTGTCGGACTTTTTGGGTGAAAATGCCAAACTGGTGGACCTGAACCAGCTCATCACCAAGCCACCCCCGTCTAGTGAGTGGTGCTTGGTGTTTACGGAGTTTTATGGAGGGGTATGTGGGCTTTTAGTTATTTCGAATAGGTTTTTGATTTCTATTTAAATTTTAAATTTTTTTAGATGATTTTTTTCCATTTTGAACATCAAATTCAAATATAAGAATATCATAACTCCACTTTCACATATATTCATTTTATATATTGCATTAACGCCACAACAGCACCACAACAACACCATAACAACACCAATACACACTCACTCGAAGATCATAACAAAACAACCACATCCCAGTCCACCACATATCACCAAACAACACTCCAAACCACCATCTCAAACCACCACACTTCATCCTAATCCACCACACTTCCCCACAGCGCTGACGAACCCCTTTTCGATGACCCCCTACAACCCTGACGCCTCCTCCACCTCTGCTCAACCCAACTACCACCTCCTCATCCCCAATCTCCAAAACAACGACTCTCATTCCCTCCCCCAATCCCATCCATTTCTCCTCCAATCCCAAACCTTCAACCCTTCCCAACAATTCCCCCAGCAACCTTTCAATCAGTCACAGCCTTTCTTCCAACCAAATCAAAATGTGCCACTCTCTAATGGCAAAAGCAACATAAACCCTTTTCTGTAATGCCGACGAACAATCAAATCTTACTTTACGCACCCGTGTATAAGACGCACTAGGTATTTTATGGCAACACCTGCGCTTTATACATGGAACATTTGTTTCAAGTGGACGACTCTTCCTTGCACTATTGTTTCGTCGTTTCAGTTTAGTGGTTTAAACCTCCCTCTCTTTTGCGCCAGCTTTTTTTAAACTAGCTTATTATACGTTTGACTCACCTTTTTGTACACCATTTTCACGAACATTTTGTCTTTTTAGTTTTTGACCTGGTAGTATAATTTATACACGCATTCACGCACAAACAAACTCAAACGTACACCCACGCACACAAACACACACACACACACACATTTTAAGTTGAATCACGAAAACTAACTACACTTAAGACTCAAATACTTCACTGTGTAGGCATTTTAAATCGTTATGAAGTCACCACTCTACGCGCTACAGCTAACAATCACATTTTGAGACATTTATTTTTTATTGTTTTGCTACCTTTGTATTCAATTTTCAGCTTTTTGTTTTGTTTTATGATTATTGTTTTTTGTAGATGTCATTTGGAGAGGAAAACATGCAAATGAGAGTTTAAATGTAAACTTATTTCTAGTTATTTAAATTAAATAATTTAAATTATTGTCTAGAACTCGCCTTACCACGAAGCACTCATTGTTTGTGTAGCTTTGACGATATTAACTCATTGTTTTCTCGACGCTTTATATATTTATAACATCTCTATTACATAATATATATGTTCCATCCATATTCGGTCACCAAACTATTTTTTAGCTATTTGTACCAAACTAGAATTTGCGAATTCATACAAATAATGAGGGTCTATCTAAACAAGAGGTCGGACCGGGTTTTAAAGGTGCTCTTGTTGTCTGTGGCTGGAGCATGTGACACGTAAGACAAAGAGCAACACAGTCATACAACTTAGACACCTCATCAGCTGTCTTTCTCGTGCCCATATGACCTTTACTCAGATGCACCTCAGGAATGATGTCAAAAAAGTCCTCAACAAAAGCAACGGGCTTCCAGGCAGAGATTGTGGTTGTGTCATTGGCATCCTTCAAAAATATTTATTAATGGAAAAATTTATTTTTACAAAATATAAATTATATTGTTATAAATTATAATAAAATCACAATTACTTACTTGAGATTTTGAGGGTAGACAAAGTACGTTCTCAAGCTCCAAATGCTGCATGGGAAATAAGCTGGAACCCTCGGCTCTTGACTCATTTATTAAAGACTAGAAAATTTCTCCTTTTTTTATACATATTTTAATTTCATCTTCTTTTTCTTTACATATTGCTTTGCTAGTATTGCTTAAATTTAAATATTTGACTTGGCAAAAATCTAAATAAATTTGTCTTTGATTATCCATCGTATACTATCTTATCTTAACTTATTTTAAAACTTTTCCTTTAAAACGGATCTCAACTTTTTAACACTTTATCAAATAACAAATACTCCAATCAATTTATTTATCAAATAAAATCGCAAATTCTAGTTTGGTACAAACATATACATATAGTAACATATATACTATATATATATATATGCTTAATCGTCATCACCTTGCAATGTTTATTAATAAAGGTTAGAGAAGGCACTGGAAATATGACTAGTAAAGAAAATGGTAAAAGTTTAATACCACTACTCCCACAAAAATTAACACCCCCACTCCCACCACCACTCTCACTACCACTCCCATCACCACTCAAACCACGACTCCCACCACCACAAAAAAACTATAAACACCACAACTTCTCCCACCACAATAACCACAACAAGCACCACAACTACTACCCCTAAGGTTATTAGAAGGACGTGGGGTAATTGTGCTGTATACGCCCAGGACTACGATACGACGGTTAAGTTGATTTTCGTGATGGGACAAAAGAACGAAAGTGACCCAAACAAGAAGGCGAGGTTGGTGCTGGTGGTGATGATTATAGTGGTCGTTGTGGTGATAGTGGTATGGGTGGTGAGGATGGTTACGTTTGTGGAAGTGGTTGTGGTTGGAGGGTGGTGGTGAACTTATGGATTTGATTCCAGCCCATTATTCCCTATATCTTCACCATCATCATCATCTCCACAACTACCACCACTACCACTATCACTACAACCACTACCACCACCACCACTATCACTACAACCACTACCACCACCACTACAACCACTACTAAAACCATTACACCACCATGGCCACCACCATTACACACGAAGACAGATTTTGATAACACCCACTCAAACCCATTCATGCAGCCTTCTAACCCACCCAAACCCACCCACCTAACCACCCCTTCACCCAACCAAATATTTTCTCCAACCCACTCAAACCCACCCACCTAACCACCCCTTCACCCAACCAAATATTTTCTCCAACCCACTCAAACCCACCCACCTAACCACCCCTTCACCCAACCAAATATTTTCTCCAACCCACCCAAACTCACATAAACTCACCCAAACCAACCCACCCTATATATATATCTATATCACTGGTCTCTTAAAAATAATACAATTTTATTTTGTTTTCGATAGGTGTCGTACTAAGTTTCTTTCTTTTGGGTCGATGACTTTTATATCACAGACTTGCTTCCTTTGAAGGTATGTGAAAAACACATACACACAAACACACACACACACATACACACACACACACACAGACAGGCAACATTGTACACAGACGTTCTCAACAGAGACCTTCTAGAATTTTATTTTACAGGTATCCATCCATGTTTCCATGTATATATGCATGCATGCATCCTTCCATGCATCCTTCCATACATACATCCATCCATGCATCCATGCATCCTTCCCTGCATCCATCCATGCATCCATCCATGTATCCATCCATGCATCCATCAATGCATCCCTACATGCATTCATCCATGCATCCATCTATCCATGCATCCATGCATGCATCTGTCCATCCAGGACCTCAATGGCAAAGCTACGTCTTCTCTCACTTGAAAGAACTAAACAGAATCCTGCACGTATGGAGGAAGATGAGCAGGCTGGCGAAGAGACAAGAAGTCGCCAAGATCAAAACGCTTCTGCCCGGAGAACTGCATAACTGATGGGAGGATGGGTGGGGGTTGATTGGGGAACAGACAAAAAGCCTCTCGGAGAAAAAGCCTTCGGATAAAATACCTTCTACAAAAAGCCTCCCGGAAAAAAACCTCTTGGAGAAAAAGCCTCTCGGAGAAAAAGCCTCCTTGTTAATATTTTAGTATAAATAAAACGGACTTTTTATATAAAAAACGGATTTTTTTATAGATTCGTTTCACAATTTTGAACAAATAAAACGGACTATATTTTTTTAAAATACATACCTAAAACGATTTATCAAATACAATACAAATTATTGGTAAACGGTTAAAAAGTTTTCAGGATAAAAAGTCTTCAGGATAAAAAGTCTTCAGGATAAAAAGTCTTCAGGATAAAAAGTCTTCAGGATAAAAAGTCTTCAGAATAAAAAGTCTTCGGAATAAAAAGCCTTCAGGATAAAAAGTCTTCAAGATAAAAAGTCTTCAGAATAAAAAGCCTTCAAAATAAAAAGTCTTCGGAATAAAAAGTCTTCAGGATAAAAAGTCTTCAGAATAAAAAGTTTTCAGAATAAAATGTCTTCAGGATAAAAAGTCTTCAGGATAAAAAGTCTTCAGTATAAAATGTCTTCAGGACAAAGTTTTCAGGATAAAAAGTTTTCAGAAAAAAAGTTTTCAGGATAAAAAACCTTCAGGATAAAAAGTCTTCAGGATAAAAAGTCTTCAGGATAAAAAGTCTTCAGGATAAAAAGTCTTCAGAACAAAAAGTCTTCAGGATAAAAAGTCTTCAGGATAAAAAG